>ML415639.1:0-65049 GCA_005239525.1 Nicotiana knightiana | reverse complement strand
TACTGATCGGACAAAAATTTAGTATTCTTTTATGCAAATTACAATCCCTATCAATGAAGTGGGCTGTCAAACACATATAATTTATTCTTTGTATTGAAGTCCATGTGTCTGTAGTGAGGCAAATTTTTGGTTGTGCTTCTCTAAAAGACATTCTCAGATTATGCTTCAATTCACCGTAAACTTCATAACAATCCCTTGTTATTGTTCTACGAGAAGGAATACGAAATTGTGGTTGAGCTTTTCTCATAAACTTTATAAAGCCTTCATTTTCTACAAAGCTAAATGGTAGTTCATCAATAACTATCATCTCAATTAAGGCTCTCCTAACCACTTCTTGCTCAAATTTCCAAAGTGATCCTTCATCACCTTGGTAAGATTGAAAATTTATCTTTGGTTGATTTTTATCTTTATTGATGTTAGGTGGGTATTGTTTGCATCTGTTCAAATGATTTTTCAACCCGCTTGTTCCATTCTTAGACAAGTAAGCAGCCAAAGCTTGCTTACAATATTTACACACTGCTTTACCAACCCCATTTACCTCTACTTTATCAAAATGATCCCAATACTTGGATCTAAGTTGCATGGCTTTTCTTTTCTTAGAATCTTGAGTATCAATGGTGTTGGCGTTGCTATCTTGAGTAATAGGTAAGCTTTCACTTGAACCGGCAACACTGTTTAAACTTTCATCTGTCATCTATACAAATAGAGATAGTATAAGATTGTGTGATCCTAAATTTATTGCTATAGCCTATAGCTTTATTCTTCTCGCTGATAACCAACTTAGAATTTAATCCACAAATATTGATATAAGAAAAATACCATCACCATTCAATTATAAAAGAAAAACTATCACTAAATACAGTGTGAATACTAAATTTCGATGCATGAAATTAAAGTAACTGTTGGAGTTCTTAGTGACAGAAATCAGAAATTCTTCTGTTTAGACTTAGTCGCTGCTTTTGAGATCCCTTTTTATCCAAGATTAAAAAATTCTTTCTCAAATTCTTCAAAATCAAGCAGAATTCACAAAATATAAAAAGAAATCTCAAACAATCACAAACTAAAGATCATAGAAAATTCATATGAACCTGGACGGAGTTGAGCTTCGAAATAATCCAATGATTGAGTGAGGAGTGAGGAGTCGGAACTCGGAATCACCAACACGGCTGCATTTTCACACCAAATGACAAAAACCAAACAAGCAAAAATAAAATTAAAAATGGTAAAAATTGTATTTACACAAAGAAAGAAAAGGGGAATTAGAAGATTGAGATGGCATGATATTGATAAACACAAAATTAATCCATAAATAAATGTGATAAAAAGATTATGATGAAAGATGAGGATAATGCAAAGTTCACTGTTTCGAATCTCTGAAACTTTTAAGTTTTAACTGTCACTATTCACTAATATAAAAAAATTAGAAACTTTTTTACAACTTTATGCCACAAAGCTTCAGAGATTCGAAACATACATTTTACTTACTTTTTGTGTTCTCTGGTGGTTTGGCCGGCGTGGGTGAACCGGTGAAGTCTTGAAGAAGACGTGGGTGAACCGACGAAGAAGAAGAGTGAAGACTGAAGACAGAGTGGCTGAGAACTGAGAACTGAGAAGTGAGAATGAGGCAGTGAGGACTGACCGACTGAGGAGTGAGGAGTGAGGACTGAGGCGCCTGAGAAACTAAATTCCCTAAACCTAAAGAGTTGAGCTTGGGCTTGGGCTTGGGGGCTGGGGCCGGGCGGATTACATTGGGGCATTGGGCTGACCGGCTGGGCTGGGTAATTGGGTATAGGTAGGGTCCAAAAAAAAATATACTTAAAATTTTGGTATATTCGGTATTTCGGTATACCAAATTTTTAAAATTTTAATACTGAGAACCGAACCGAAATACCGAAATACCAAAAAATTAATACCGAATTAGACCGAAATACCGAAATAACCGAACCCGAAATACCGAATTAATTCGGTTCGGTTCGGAATTCGGTTTTTCGGATTTTATGCCCACCCCTACTTGTTACATTCTTTTACTTATCTCATGCCTTTACTTGCTTCATGCCTTATTCTTCTATGTTATGTTGGATGGTGTAAGACTACTAGATTGTTCACGTGTTTATGAGTTTTTGGAGTCCTTGTTGAGATATATGTGAGGGGCTAGCTCTTGGATATTGGGCTGCCTATCATACTTTGTCGAGTTCAATTTTCCTTGTTAAATTACGTGTATTATTTCTCTTTGTATTTTGTTGTGAATCTTTCCATTTTTGGTCACTTGTCTGGTGTTCCCTTACGATTTAGTATATTGGATTGGGTTGCACACGGCAACAGTATTAATTATTGATGATGTTTAGATTTGGACCAGGTAGCACATGATTTAATTATTGACTATATTATGATTAGATCGGGTTGCACGTTGAAATGGTACTGTGATTGAATCGCGTTGCATAATGCAATGATATGATATCTTGTGCTTATTTCTTGGTTGTTATTCTCTGTTGTGGTATTTGTGTTATAAGGTTAAGTCATGTTGTCATTTTCGAGAACCTTGTTAATTATTCTCTTATTTAATATTATGCTTTTATTCCTCTCTTTCTGTATTGCTACTTTTTCGCTTATTAGTTGCACAAGTTTATAAGTAAGCACCTTGTCTTAGACTCATCACTACCTTGTTGAGATTAGGCTTGATATTTATTGAGTGTATGAGGTCAGTTGTACTCATACTACACTCCTGCACTTCTTATGCAAATCCCAACATTGGTCCTAGTGGCGGTTATAAAGGTGATTTGCTTGGATATATCAGAAGACTTAAGGTAGTGTTGCATACCCGTTTGCAGACTCAGAATTCACCTTCCTATCTATTGTACTGTTAAATTGCACCAAACAATATTATACTTTATTTTAGACTTTGTATTTAGCACTCTTTAGAAGTTCATTTACTCTGTGACACCAGTCTTGGGAGGTGTTTATGACGGTTGTGGTGGTTTCAAACTTATTATATTGTTTTCATAGATTTTGTATTTTATTTATATTATTCTGATGTTAGATGTTTAATTGTGCTTCTGTTATTGATGTTAAGTGTTGACTTGACTAGTAAGAAGTGTTGGGTTCCATCACGAACCCTTGGTTGGTTTTTGGGTCGTGAAAAGTTGGTATTAGAGCGCTAGATTGCATAGGTTACACAAGTCATGAACAATCTTAGTAGAGTTTTGAGGATCGGTATGGAGACATCTATACTTATTTTTGAGAGGTTATAAGACATTAGGAAATTTTACTTTCTTTCTATCTCTATTGTGGGAATTTTCTCTATCCTAAAGTTTGAATCTATTCCCTCACAGTTAGTGACGACACGTGCTCCAGCCATAGTTGACTAGGAGCCAGAGCCCCAGGTGGTAGACCCTACCAGGGGTATGAAAGTCACTCAGTATGAGACGAGGTTTGTTAATTTTTCTCGCCATGTAGTTATCCTGACCCCTATTGAGAGAGAGATGATGTAGAGGTTCATCGAGGGGCTAACTTATGGTATCATGATTCAGATGGATAGAGAGGTTGGGACTGAGACTTCATTTACTCAGGTAGTGGAGACTGCAGTGAGTATTGAGCGCATTTGTTGCCAGGGGAGAGATATGACAATTGACAGGAGGAACCGTCATTTTTGGTGGTTTTAGTGGTGCCTCGTTTGGAGGTAAGGGTCAGTTTGGTAGAGTTAACGCTATCAAGAAAGTTCACTCAGCGCTCCAGGTTTCTCATTGTACTTCAGGAAGCCATGGTACTTATGGTTCTTGCCCATGACAGTCATTATACAGTGCACCCCTAGCTTAGGGTCCTATTAGTACATCCCTAATGTAGAGTTTCTATGGTTGTCATTTGGGTAGTCTAGGAAAACTTCGGATTCAACATCCATGTAAGCCGAATGGTTGCTTTGATTGCAAATATGCATGTCACATCATGAAATTTTGTGCCAGGTTGCAGGGTGGTGTGCCATAGCAGGGTATTATAACAATCCGGCCGATCGTTCCATGAGATTTACCTCGTTTCCCCCATTTCTGCATTTGTCATATATTACTAGCCTGTTTTTTTTGTGTTGGGTCAGCTGGTTTGGGTCCGGAGTGGTTATGGTGAGAATTGAAGCATTTAGTATCTTAAAGTAGCCTAATAGTTGAGAAAGTCAACTGAGAGTTGACTTATTGGTAAATGACCTCGGAATGCGAATTTTAAGGCTCGGATAGCTTCGTTAGGTGACTTGGGACTTAGGAGTGTGTTCAGAATATTTTTGTGATATCCGGTGTAGAATTAGACTTGAATTGGTGAAAGTTAGTTTTCCGGTCGGCATTGGAAAATAGGCTATCAGGGTTGGAATGGAATTCCGGAAGTTGGAGAAGGTTCGTAATGTCATTTTGGATATGTCTGAAAAATTTCAGGTCAATCGGAGGTGTTTTGGTTGGTTTCAGCGTAATTGGCGAAATTTGGAAGATTCAAAGTTCATAGGCTTGAATTTGATGCGATTTTGGTGTTGTTGCGTTGTTTTTGGTGTTTCGAAGGCTCGACTAAGTTTGAATGATGTTATGGTATATGTTGGTATGTTTGGTTGAGATCCAGAGGGCCTCGGGTGTGTTTCGGGTGATTAACAGACCAATTCTTGGCTTGAAAACTGGGCAGATTTGTTACTGGTGTGAGGTTCTGGTTTCCTTCTACGCGATCGCGGGAGGATGTTTGCGATCGTGTAGAGTAAAATTGTGGGGCAAGCATTTTGTCCTATGCGATCGCGTGTATTGGTCTACGATCGCATTGGTTGGTTGGTCTGTGCATCGCGATCGCGTGCGAAGGTTCGCGATCACAAAGAAGGAAATTTTATAGCTGGGCAGAGTGTTTTAAAAGGCCAGTTGTGCGAAATTGGCTCATATTTCCTCCATTGTTGACGAGTTGGGAGCACTTTTGAGAAGGAATTGAAGGGAATCACTTGGAGGTAAGGTTTTTAACTTCATAACTCGTTTATATGTCGATTTCTAAGTAATTAAACCATAGAATTTGCTGGAATTAAATCCAAATTAGGGAAGAAGGGTGCATGGGAAATTGATTTTTCTTTTGAGGATTTGAGTGGGCAATTGTGGTCCGATTTTAGTGTTCTTGGTATGTATAGAATCGTGGGAGGACGAGGATTCTAATAATGCAAATCTTATCGAATTCATAGACATGGGCCCGGGGCTCGGGTTTGGCCGAATTTCGAGATTCTTGTGTAATTTGATAGTTTTTGATTGGGTTGAGTTCCTTTGATATATATTGATGATGTTAAACTTGTTTTGGATAGATTCGGAGCAATCGGGAGCCAATTTGAGGGTCAAGAGCATTGCGTACTAGTGTTGTGGTTCGGTAGAGGTAAGTAATGGTTATAAATCTTGTCCTGAGGGTATGGAACCCCGGACTACATAATTCTCACTTATTTTTGAAAGGCGCACATGTTGGATGACGAGTATGTGGCGCATACTAATTTTTGGATTGGACTAGGTCCTCTCCGCGGCAACTAATGAGTTGCACATTTTACTCAAAACCTTACGTTGAATTATGTTCTAAATATTTGTCAAATATTTGGGCTATAAGCCGTGTTTGGGGCCTCGTGCCGATCTGTTTAGACCCCTTGGGGGCTTTTTACTGTTGTTTTTCCTCACTATTTGTTGATGATTTCACTCAGCCTCATTGTGCATACTGTTTTGTTTTCAACTCAGCCTGATTTACACTACATGAGCATTAAAATGATGTTTTGGATCGAGTACCCTATTTTACTTATTAGCCCGAGGGGCCTTTCGAGTGGTTCTGCTGAGTGTGGCCGAGGGCCAAGAGTGATAGTGAGGTGCTGAGTGATATTAGCATTTGGGCTGAAGGAGCCCCTCCGGAGTCTGTACACACCCCCAGTGAGCGCGTCGAGTGCCGAGTGACGAGTGATTGGGAGGCATGAGTGAATGTGAGGTGCTGAGTGATGGTGAGGTGCTGAGTGACTGTGAGGCATGCCCGAGGGGCTGATTATGATACATGTTTTTTCCCGAGGGGCTACTTATGATTTTACTACATTCATTTTCATACTAAATCTTTCGATTGGAAGTGTTTAAAAATGTGCATTCTTTAAAGGACTTTTTCTGAAGTTGGTTTTAAGGCATGATGATTTTGTATATCTATGTTTATATTATTGGAAAGTAAGGGTGTGTATATTGTGATTTGATGGCATTGATTTTTGTGTGTTTCCTTGCCGCTTAGACATGATTTATTTTTATTACTACTGAGTTGGCGTACTCACATTACTCCCTGCACCTCTGTGTGCAGATCCAGGAGTAGATATCGAGCATTAGTCTGTTATTCCAAGCGGAGCCAGATTTGCGGGATATAGAGGTAGTTGTTCAGCGTTCGCAGCATCTCTATTTTTCCTTCTTGTTGTATTTAGATTTTATTCGAAGGTTTTGTATTATAATAGTTTATCTTAGCTTATTTCCTCTAGATGCTCATGACATGTTGGATCCGGGTTTTGGGGTTGGCGGTAATGTATAATTGGCCTACTTTATTTAGTAATTTATGTATATTTTATGAAATTCTTGAAACTTGATTGGGACTTTCAAAAAAGAAATTGCGAACAAGCAGTAGTCGGCTAGACTAGTTCTACGATAGGCACCATCACGGCCGGTTTAGGATTTGGGGTCGTTACAGTTTGGTATCAGATCCTAAGTTACATAGGACTCAACGGTCATGAGCAGGTTTAGTAGAGTCTTGCGGATCGGTACGTAGACGTCTGTACTTATCTTCGAGAGGATGCCGAACTTTTAGGAAATATTTCTATCTTTCTTGAACTCTTTTGTGATGATCTATTGATTCTTAAAATCTGAACTTACGTTGTTTCATTCTCTCACAGATGGTGACGACACGCCATACCGATCAGAGTGACCAGTCACCGACTAGACCAGCGGGAGGTCGAGGCCGCGGTCGAGGCCGTGGTAGAGGTAAGGGGCCAGCCCGCGCAGCAGCCGGGGCAGTACCTCAGGATCCCCCTATCGATCATGATCAGGTTCCCGCTGATGGTGTCCCAGCGGGACAGGCTCAGGCACCATCAGTATGGTTATTCCGGGTCTTTAAGAGACCCTGTCTCAGATATTGACAGTGTGCACCAGTTTGGCTCAGGCTGTCACCATGTCTTCTACTGCCACCACAACTCAGGCCGGGGGAGGCAATCAGACTCCAGCTGCCCGAGTACCTGAGCAGGCTGCACAGGGTATTCAGGTACCGGGAGCAGCCCCAGCTCAGCTAGTTGCTCCGGTCGAGGATTATGTGGTCCCTGCTATGCCTGCGGACGAGCAGCGCAGGTTGGAGAGATTTAACAGACTTCAGCCTCCGACTTTCAGCGGTACCGAGGGCGAGGATGCCCAGGGATTTCTAGATAGGTGCCAGAGGATACTGCGTACCGCGGGTATTTTGGAGACCAGTGGGGTCTCATTTATTACATTTCAGTTTGCGGGTGCTGCCTTTACCTGGTGGGAGTCATTCGAGAGGCGTAGACCGGTTGGTTCAGCACCTCTCACCTGGCAGCAGTTCTCCACGATCATTTTGGCGAAGTATGTTCCTCAGTCCCACAGAGAGGAGTAACGCAAGCAGTTTGAGCAGCTGCGCCAGGGAGAGTCATCAGTTACTCAGTACGAGATGACGTTTTCCGAGTTGTCTAGGCATGCTTCTGAGATTATCCCTACTAATAGGGTGAGGGTGAGGAGGTTTGTAGATGGTCTTTCTTATCAGCTTCGGTTATTTATGACTCGGGAGAGAGTATCGGGTGCTTCGTTAGAGCAGGTTGTTGACATAGCTCGAGATATTAAGTCCGTTCACCGCCAGGAGCGGGAGGAGAGGGAGGCCAAGAGTCCTCGTGGTTCGGGCAGTTCCAGTGGTGCTCCCTTCAGGGGACAGTTTCAGTAGGGTAGGGGCCGTTCATTCAGGCCTCCTCAGGCAGGCCGTCCAGTATATAGTGGTGCCTCCTCGGGGTAGGGTCCCCGTGGTTCTCAGTCAGGCCGCACTTCATTTGGTGCCCTCCCAGCTCAGAGTGCAGCTCGATCACCCCTAGTTCAGGTGATCTTCTATGCATGAGTCTTCTAGTGGTCGTACGGGTGCTAGGGGTTTCTATCAGTCGCTGCCTCCAGCTCCAGGGAGGTATTTTGAGTGTGGAGAGTTCGGGCACGGGTAGAGGCAGTGTCCCCGCCGTTCCGGTGGATCTTCTCAGCAGAGGGACCAGCCCTCGACTTCAGCTCTAGTCACTTCACCACCCGCCCAGGCAACCAGAGTTGGTGGTCTAGCTAGAGGCCGCCCTAGAGGGGGAGGTCAGGCTCGCATGTATGCATTTCCAGCCAGACCGGATGCTATGGCCTCAGATGCTGTGATCGCAGGTATTGTCTCAGTCTGTTTTCGTGATGCCTTGGCTTTATTTGACCCCGGTTCTACATATTCCTATGTTTCTTCATATTTTTCTGGTTTTCTGGATGTGCCCCGTGAGTCTCTAGTTACCTCTGTTCATGTGTCGACTCCGGTGGGCGATACTGTTGTTGTGGACCGCGTGTATCGGTCATGCATGATATCTATTGGAGGTTTGGAGACCCCAGTGGACCTACTGTTACTCAGCATGGTCGATTTTGACGTGATATTGGGCATGGATTGGTTATCTCCGTGTCATGCTGTTCTTGATTGTCATGCTAAGACCGTGACCTTAGCCATGCCGGGGTGTCCGAGGGTTGAGTGGAGAGGTTCTTCCGAGTATATGCCTAGCAGGGTGATTTCTTACCTGAAGGCTCAGCGCATGGTTGAGAAAGGGTATTTATCTTATTTGGCCTTTGTGAGGGATGTCGGTGGTGAGAATCCCGCTATTGATTTAGTTCCTGTGGTCCGTGAATTTTCGGATATGTTTCCTGCAGACCTGTCAGGCATGCCACCTGACAGAGATATTGATTTTGGTATTGACTTGGTGTCAGGAACTCAGCCTATTTCTATTCCACCGTATCGTATGGCACCAGCGGAGCTAAAGGAATTGAAGGAGCAGCTTCAGGAACACCTGGATAAGGGGTTCATTCGGCCTAGTGTGTCACCTTGGGGTGCATCGGTGTTGTTCGTGAAGAAGAAGGATGGGTCCATGCGTATGTGTATCGACTATCGGTAGTTGAATAGGGTTACGGTGAAGAACCGATATCCCTTGCCCCGCATTGATGATTTGTTTGACCAGCTTCAGGGAGCCAGATTGTTTTCCAAGATTGATTTGAGATCTGGGTATCATCAGTTGAGGATTCGGGATTCTGACATTCCGAAGAGTGCTTTTAGAACCAGATATGGTCATATTGAGTTCTTGGTTATGTCATTTGGGCTGACCAATGCCCCAGCTGCGTTCATGCAATTGATGAACAACGTGTTTCAGCCTTACCTTGATTCCTTCGTCATTGTGTTCATATATGACATCCTGGTTTATTCTCGTAGCCAGGAAGAGCATGCTCAACATTTGAGAGTTGATTTACAGAGGTTGAGGGAGGAGAAGCTTTATGCGAAATTCTCCAAGTGTGAGTTTTGGCTTGGTTTGGTAGCTTTCTTGGGGCATGTGGTGTCTAGCGAGGGGATTCAGGTTGATCCAATGAAGATAGAGGCGTTGCAGAGTTGGCCCAGACCGTCCTCAGCTACAAAGATTAGGAGTTTCCTTGGTTTGGCGAGTTATTACCGTAGATGGATTCTCTTATATTGCTTCACCTTTGACCAGATTGACCCATAAAGGTGCTCCATTCAGATGGTCTGATGAGTGTGAGGAGAGCTTTCAGAAGCTCAAGTCAGCATTGACTACAGCTCCAGTACTAGTTTTGCCTGCTGGTTCTTGTTCTTACACAGTTTATTGTGATGCTTCTAGAGTTGGCTTGGGAGCGGTATTAATGCAGGACGGTAGGGTGATTGCCTACGCGTCCAGACAGTTGAAGGTGCACGAGAAGAATTATCTAGTGCATGATCTTGAGTTAGCTACCATTGTTCATGCCTTGAAGATTTGGCGGCACTATTTGTATGGAGTGCTGTGTGAGATCTTCACTGATCATTGTAGTTTGCAGTATCTGCTGAGGCAGAAGGACTTGAATTTGCATCAGAGGAGATGGTTAGAGCTCCTCAGGGAATATGACCTCACTATCTTATATCATCCGGGGAAGGCCAATGTAGTGGCCGATGCCTTGAGTCGCAGAGCAGAGAGTTTGGGGAGTCTAGCCTACCTTCCAGTAGCAGAGCGGCCACTAGCCCTTGATGTTCAGGCCTTAGCGGGCCAGTTGGTGATATTGGATCTATCAGAGCCCCCGCGGTTGTTGGCTTGTGTAGCCTCCAGGTCTTCTCTTTACGATCAGATTAGAGCACGCCAGTATGATGATCCACATTTGCTTGTTCTTCAGGACAGGGTCTGTCGTGATGATGCCAGGGATGTGGTTATTGGTGATGACGGGGTCATGAGGATGCAGGTCTGTATTTGTGTGCCCAATGTAGATGGGCTTCGAGATTTGATTCTAGCAGAGGCTCATAGTTCGCGGTATTCCATCCATCGGGGTGCCGCGAAGATGTATCAGGATTTGAGGCAACATTATTGGTGGAGGAGGATGAAAAAGGATGTTGTGAAGTTTATGGCTCGGTGTCTCAACTGTCAGCAGGTCAAATATGAGCACCAGAGACCTGGTGGATTGTTTCAGAGATTTGATATTCCAGAGTGGAAGTGGGAGCGGATCACCATGGACTTCGTAGTTGGACTCCCACGGGCTTTGAGGAGGTTTGATGCTATATGGGTTATTGTGGATCGGCTGACCAACTCCGCGCACTTCATTCCTGTTGGTACTACTTATTTTTCAGAGAGGTTAGCTAAGATCTATATCAGGGAGATTGTCAGATTGCATGGGGTTCCAGTTTCTATCATTTCCGACAGAGGCACTCAGTTCACATCTCAGTTTTGGAGAGCTGTGCAGAGAGAGTTGGGTACTCAGGTTGAGTTGAGCACAATGTTTCATCCCCAGACCGACGGGCAGTCGGAGCGTACCATTCAGATTTTGGAGGATATGTTGCGTGCTTGTGTGATTGACTTTGGTGGTTCATGGGACCAGTTTCTTCCACTAGCGGAGTTTGCATATTATAACAACTATCAATCGAGTATCCAGATGGATCCGTATGAGGCTTTATATGGTAGGAGGTGCAGGTCTCCGGTTGGTTGGTTTGAGTCGGGCGAGGCTAGGCTATTGGGCACAGACTTGGTTCAGGATGCTTTGAGTAAGGCAAAGTTGATTCAGGAGCGGCTTCGCACGGCGCAGTCTAGGCAGAAGAGTTATGCGGACCGGAAGGTCCGAGATGTGTCTTTCATGGTTGGGGATAAGGTGTTGCTGAAGGTGTCACCCATGAAGGGTGTTATGAGATTCGGGAAGAGAGGGAAGCTGAGTCCCAGGTTCATTGGGCCATTTGAGGTGCTTCAGAGGGTTGGGGAGGTGGATTATAGGCTTGCTATGCCTCCCAGTTTATCGAGTATTCATCCAGTATTCCATGTTTCGATGCTCCGGAAGTATGTTGGTCACCCTTCCCATGTTTTGGACTTCAGCATGGTTCAGCTCGAGGGTAGAGCCAATGGCTATTTTGGGTCGACAGGTCATGAAGCTAAGATCTAAAGATATAGTTTCAGTGAAGGTTCAGTAGAGAGGGCATCCGGTGGAGGATGCCACCTGGGAGACCGAGCGGGAGATGCGGGACATATATCCTCACTTATTCGAGACTCCAGCTATGTTTCTAGACTCGTTCAAGGACGAACGTTTGTTTAAGAGGGGGAGGATGTAACGGCCCGGGCGGTCGTTCCGTGAGATTTACCCTGTTTCCCCCATTTCTGCATTTGTTATATATTTCTAGCATGTTTTTGTTGTGTTGGGTCAGTTGGTTTGGGTCCCGAGTGGTTATGGTGAGAATTGAGGCATTCAGTCTCTTAAAGTAGCCTAATAGTTGAGAAAGTCAATTGAGGGTTGACTTATTGGTAAACGACCTCGGAATGCGGATTTTATGGCTCAGATAGCTTCGTTAGGTGATTTGGGACTTAGGAGTGTGTTCAGAATATTTTTGTGATGTCCGGTGTAGAATTAGGCTTGAATTGGCGAAAGTTAGTTTTTGGCGGTTTCTGGTCGGTAGTGAAAAATAGGCTATCAGGGTCGGAATGGAATTTCGGAAGATGGAGCAGGTTCGTAATGTCATTTTGGATATGTCTGCAAAATTTCAGGTCAATCGGAGGTGTTTTGGTTGGTTTCGGCGTAGTTGGCGAAATTTGGAAGATTCAAAGTTCATAGGCTTGAATTTGATGCGATTTTGGTGTTGTCGTTGTTTTTGGTGTTTCGAAGGCTCGAATAAGTTTGAATGATGCTATGAGATATGTTGGTATGTTTGGTTGAGGTCCCGAGGGCCTCGGGTGTGTTTCGGGTGATTAACGGACCAATTCTTAGCTTGAAAACTGGGCAGATTTGTTGCTGGTGTGAGGTTCTAGTTTCCTTCTACGCGATCGCGGGAGGATGTTTGCGATCGCGTAGAGTAAAATTGTGGGGCATGCATTTTGTTCTATGCGATCGCGTGGTTAGGATTGCGATCACATAGGTTGGGCAGGATAAGCAGTGCGATCGCGTGGGTGGTTCTGCGATCGCGTAGGGTAGTTTGAGGCGCGTGTATGGGGTGGAGAATTGTTCTATGTGATCGCGTGTATTGGTCTGCGATCACATTGGTTGCTTGGTCTGTGCATCGCGATCGTGTGCCAAGGTTCGCGATCACAGTGAAGGAAATTTTATAGCTGGGCAGAATGTTTTAAAAGGCCTGTTGTGCGAAATTGGCTCATATTTCCTCCATTGTTGACGAGTTGGGAGCACTTTTGAGAGGGAATTGAAGGGAATCACTTGGAGGTAAGGTTTTTAACTTCATAACTCGTTTATATGTCGATTTCTAAGTAATTAAACCATAGAATTTGCTGGAATTAAACCCAAATTGGAGAAGAAGGGTGCATGGGAAATTGATTTTTCTTTTGAGGATTTGAGTGGGCAATTGTGGTCCGATTTTAGTGTTCTTGGTATGTATAGAATCGTGGGAGGACGAGGATTCTAATAATGTAAATTTTATCTAATTTAGAGACGTGGACTCGGGGCTCGGGTTTGGCCGAATTTCGAGATTCTTTGTTAATTTGATAGTTTTTGATTAGGTTGAGTTCCTTTGATATATATTGATGATGTTAAAATGGTTTTGGAAAGATTCGGAGAAATCGGGAGCCAATTTGAGGGGTAAGATAATTGTGGACTAGTGTTGTGGCTCGGTAGAGGTAAGTAATGGTTATAAATCTTATCCTGAGGGTATGGAACCCCAGACTACATAATTCTCACTTATTTTTGAAAGGTGCACATGTCGGATGACGAGTATGTGGCGCATACTGATTTTTGGATTGGACTAGGTCCTCTCCGCGGAAACTAATGAGTTGCATATTTTACTCAAAACCTTACGTTAAATTATGTTCTAAAGATTTGTGAAATATTTGGGCTATAAGCCGTGTTTGGGGCCTCGTGCCGATCTGTTTAGACCCCTTGGGGGCTTTTTACTGTTGTTTTTCCTCACTATTTGTTGATGATTTCACTCAGCCTCATTGTGCATACTGTTTTTTTAAAAATCAGCCTGATGTACACTACATGAGCATTAAAATGATGTTTTGGGTCGAGTACCCTATTTTACTTATTAGCCCGAGGGGCCTTTCGAGTGGTTCTGCTGAGTGTGGCCGAGGGTCAAGAGTGATGGTGAGGTGCTGAGTGATATTAGCGCTTGGGCTGAAGGAGCCCCTCCGGAGTCTGTACACACCCCCAGTGAGCGCGTCGAGTGCCGAGTGACGAGTGATTGGGAGGCATGAGTGAATGTGAGGTGCTGAGTGACTGTGAGGCATGCCCGAGGGGCTGATTATGATACATGTTTTTGCCCGAGGGGCTACTTATGATTTTACTACATTCATTTGCATACTAAATCTTTTGATTTGAAGTGTTTAAAAATGTGCATTCTTTAAAGGACTTTTTCTGAAGTTGGTTTTAAGGCATGATGATTTTGTATATCTACGTTTATATTATTGGAAAGTAAGGTTGTGTATATTGTGATTTGATGGCATTGATTTTTGTGTGTTTCCTTGACGCTTAGACTTGATTTATTTTCATTACTACTGAGTTGGCGTACTCACATTACTCCCTGCAACTCTGTGTGCAGATCCAGGAGTAGATATCGAGCATTGGCATGTTATTCTGCGCGGAGCCAGATTTGCGGGATATAGAGGTAGTTGTTCAGTGTCCGCAGCATCTCTGTTTTCCCTTCTTGTTGTATTTAGCTTTTATTCGAAGGTTTTGTATTATAATAGTTTATCTTGGCTTATTTCCTCTAGATGCTCATGACATGTTGGTTCCGGGTTTTGGGGTTAGCAGTAATGTATAATTGGCCTACTTTATTTAGTAATTTCTGTACATTTTATGAAATGCTAGAAACTTGATTGGTACTTTCAAAAAATAAATTGCGAACATGCGGTAGTCGGCTAGCCTAGTTCCATGATAGGCGCCATCACGGCCGGTTTAGGATTTGGGGTCGTGACAGGTACTCGTAATATGATTCTGGCACCAGTTGCTACATCCCCTGCAGAGCTAGCTAGAGGCGGGGGTTAGCCATCTAGAGGTGGAGGTCATCCAGGAAGAAGACGTCCTAGAGGGGGAGGACAGACTGGAGGGGCTCAGTCCCGTAGTTAGGCATTCCCGGTAGACTTGAGGCGGAGGCGTCTGATTTAGTCATTACGGGTACTATCTCAGTCTGTCATAGAGATGCTTCTGTGTTTTTTGATCCGAGTTCTACTTATTCATATGTGTCTTCATATTTTTCATTGCACTTGGGTATGCCTCATGATTCTCTTAATATTTTGTTTATGTTTCTACATCAGTTGGGGATTCTATAGTTGTGGATCGGATTTTCCAGTCTTGTACTGTTAGAATTAATGTTTCTTATAATATAGTTGATTTCTTGTTGTTGGTTATGGTGGATTTTGAGATTATTCTTGGAAAATATTGGTTGTCCCCATATCATGCTATCTTGGATGGTCATGCCAAGAATGTGACTTTAGCTATGCCGGGGTTCCTAGGCTAGAGTGCAGAGGGACCCTTGACCATTCTACGAGTACGGTGATTTCATTTTTGAAGGCGCGATGTACGTTTAAGAAGGGGTTTTCAATGTATTTGGACCCGGGATTCTAGTGTAGATGTTCCTTTCATGATTTCAGTACCTATTGTGAGAAAATTTCCAGAGGTGTTCCCTGCAGATTTATCGGGCATTCCACCCGATAGTAATATTGACTTTTGTATTGACTTGGTTCCGAGTATCCAACCTATTTCTATTCCACTATATCGTATGACTCCATTTAAGAGAAGTAATTGAAGGAGAAGTTGTAGGATTTGCTTCATAAGTGATTCATTAGACCGAGTGATTCTCCTTGGGACACGTCAATATTCTTTCAGAAGAAGAAGGATGGTTCCATAATTATGTGCATTGATTATCGGCAGTTGAACAAGGTCACAATCAAGAACAAGTACCCATTACCTCGTATTGGTGATTTTTTTCACCATCTAAAGGGTGCGAATATATTCTCAAGATTGATTTAAGATATGGCTACCATCATATGAAGATTGGGGCTTCTGATGTCCCGAAGATAGCTTTTAGGACTCACTATGGTCATTATGAGTTCTTAGTGATGTCATTTGAGTTGAAATATTCTAGAAGCTTTCATGGATCTGATGAACTGGGTGCTCAATAATTATTTAGATACCTTTGTGATTGTGTTCATTGACAACATCTTGGTTTACTCTCGTAGTAAAGAAGAGCATGAGGAGCACTTGATAGTAGTACTTCAAACTTTGAAGGATCGTCACTTTATGCCAAGTTTTTGAAGTGTGAGTTCTAATTGGATTCAGTTTCATTCTTGGGTCACGTGGTGCCTAGTGAGGGTATCAAGGTTGATCCTAGGATGATTGAGACAGTTCAGAATTGGCGTAGACCTACTTCAGCTATAGAGATTTGGAGTTTCTTGGGTTTGGCAGGTTACTGTCGCCGCTTTGTTGAGGGATTTTCTTGTATTGCAACTCCATTGACCAAGTTGACTCAAAAGTGTGCTCCTTTTAGATGGCCTAATGAATATGATGAGAGCTTTCGGAACCTTAAGACTGATTTGACTAGAGCTCCAGTGTTTGTGTTGCACTTAGTTTTAGGGCCTTATACCATGTATTGTGACGCTTCTCGTATCAGACTTGGTGCGGTATTATTGAAGGATGGTAGATTGATTGTCTACGTGTCTCGTCAACTGAATACCCAGGAGAAGAACTATTATGTTCATGATTTGGAGTTGGCAGCTATTGTGCACGCACTAAGATTTGGAAGTACTACTTGTACGATGTGTCATGTGAGGTATATATTCATAACCTTAGTCTTCAGAACTTGTTCAAGCAGAAGCATTTGAATTTGAGGCAGTGAAGGTGGTTGGAGTTGTTGAAAGACTATGATGTCACTATCTTTTATCATTCAAGGAAGGCTAACATGGTAGCCAATGCATTGAGTATAAAGGCGAAGAGTATGGGTAGCTTAGTATTTATTCCAGCTATGGAGAGGCCATAGGCTAAGGATGTTCAAGTCTTGGCTAACCGGTTTTTGAGATAAGATATTTATGAGCAGAGTAAAGTTCTTGCTTGTGTGGTGGTGCAATCGCCTTTTTTGGAGTGCATCAAGGCTCTGCCAGTTCGATGATCCTTATTTGTTGGTGTTGAAGGACATGGTGTAGTGAGGTGGCACAAAGAAAGGTTGCGATTGGAGATGATGGTATTATGCTACTTTAGGGCCAAATTTGTGTTCCGAATGTTAATGACTTGAGGGAGTTGACTCTTAAGAAGGCTCACAGTTTGAGGTATTGTATTCATCGAGTGTCCAAAGATGTACCGTGACTTGAAGCAGCATTATTAGTGGCGTAAGATGAAGAAGGACATTGTTGGGCATGTTTTATGGTGTTTGAATTGCTAGCAGGTAAAGTATGAACGTCATAAACTAGGTGGTTTTACTCAAAGGTTGGTAAGACTAGAAGTGGAAGCACATTACTATGGACTTATTGGTAGGATTCCACGGACTTGGCAAAAGTATGATGCTATTTGGGTCATTGTGTATAGGTTGACTAAATCCCCGCATTTTATTTTGGTGATGACTTCTTACACTTTAGAGAAATTGGCGTAGATCTACATTAGAGAGATTTTTTTCTTGCATGATGTGCCCATATCTATCATTCTGACTATGGCCCTCAATTCACATCGCACTTGGAGAGCTGTTCAGCGAGAGTTGGGCACAAGTGGAGCTCAACAATGCATTTCACCCGCATAAGGATGGCCAGTCCGAGCAGACTATTCTAATCCTTGAGGATATATTAAGAGCATGTGTTATAGATTTTGGAGGCCATTGGGACTAGTTTCTATCATTGGCAGAGTTTTCCCACAACAAGAGCTATCAATTCAGCATTCAAATGCCATCGTATCAGGCGCTGGTAGACGGTGTTGTTTCCCTATTGATTGGTTTGAGCCTAGTGAGTCTAGGTTGTTGAGTACGGATGTGGTTCATGATGCTTTGAAGAAGGTGAATTTAATTCAGGATTGTCTTCGGACAGTACATAGTAGGAAGAAGAGTAATGCACACAAGAAGGTCAATGATGTAGGTTTTATGGAGGGTGAGAAGGTACTTTTGAAAGTTTCAGCTATGAAGGGTGTGATGAAATTTGGAATACAATGGCAAGTTTAACCCGAGGTTTATCGACCTATTTTAGATCTAGAGAGAGTTGGAGAGGTTACTTATAGGCTTGCATTGCATCCTAGCCTAGTAGGAGTACATCCGATATTTCATGTTTATAAGCTTCAGAAGTATCATGAATATAAGTTGCATGTTCTAGATTTCAACACTGTGTAGCTTGATGAGAATCTGACTTATGAAGAAGAGTCGATAGCCATTGTAGATCGATAGGTTTGGAAGTTGAGGTCTAAGAAAATTCCTTCCATGAAAGTGCTTGGAAAAGTCAACCTACTGAGGAGGCTACTTGGGAGTCCGACTTCAATATGAGGAGTAGATATCCACATATTTTTTGCAAGTTTAGGTACATTTCTATGTCCGTCGTGGACGAACATTTCTTTTAGAGGGAGATAATGTAACAACCTGATAGGTCATTTCGAGTACTAGATTTTGGTTCGTGATTTGAAACCTTTAATAACTTCATTTGTTGATTTATGACTTGTGTGCATGCTTCGTTTTGATTTTCAAAAGATTAGATGTGTTTTACAAAGAAATCTTGATTTTTGAACTTTAAAGTTGTTCGAGTTGACCATGGTCAACATTCTTGATAAACGACCTTTGATCGGTGTTTTGATGATTTCGGTAGGTTCATACGATGATTTTGGACTAGTACGTATATTTATTTAGGGTCCTGGGTGACTCGAGGCCGTTTTTAATGCTTATTATTGGAAGTGAACATTTGAATTTATGAAAATGTGAATTCTTGAGTTCTTATGATTGATTCTTTATTGTAAATATTATTTTGATGTTTAAAGCTTTCGAACAAGTTTGTATGAGATTATTAAACTTGTTTGGATGTTAGGATTGAGACCCGAGGGGATCGAGTGAGTTTTGAATAGGTTCCAAGGAGCTATAGAAAGACTTGAGGTTATTGGTGCTGCAGTTATAGTGTTTGCGATGGCCAGCTCACAAATTTGAGGCTCGCATTTGCGACACATGAGGATAAAGGGATAACTACATATTTGTGAAGCTTAGGTCGTAATAGGGATCTCGCAATTGCGATGCATTTATCGCAATGGTGACTCTTGAGGCTAAGGGACACCTTCGTATTTGTGAAGATTGGTTCACATTTGGAGCTACGCAACTGCGAGCAAGAGTTCTCAATTGGGATATGTCGTGCCCTCTTTTTCTCGCAAAATATCGACATTTTGACAACTCCTTTTGAGAGAGTAAGGAAAAGGAATTGATTGTTAGAGTTGCCACCTAACGGATTAAGGTGCGTTAGGGCACCTATAGCAAATAGCTCAGATTATACTAGCTTGCATCACCAGAGATCGGGTAAGGGATCAAATTACCTTGAGGGGAAGGTGTTAGGCACCCCTCGAGGTCCACAACGGTGGGTCCCAGCCGAACTTAAATTATGCGAATTAGTCTAAAATAGCAAAGAAACTATTTAGTAGGGATGGGAGGTCCTGGATTTTTTAGCCTATAGGATCACCTCGTGCAACATAAATAATACTTCGTAACTCCTTCGAGACGGGGTGTTACTCATATTATTAAGCGGGCACAGGCTATCATCTCCTGCTACCCGATTACTATCTTTGAGTTTTTACCTAAAGCGCTCTAGTTGATTCTAACTCGTGCCCTATGCGTGCACTACCCGTCCCCTTACCTAAGGTCCTGGAGGCATTGGGACCTCTATTTAGGATGGTTCTAGACTAGGCCTAAGTTTCTCAAAAATTGTAAAATACTAGGCGACAAGCAAAATAGTTAGGACTTTTTAAATAAGGACAGATATGGGCTCAAATTAACCTCCACATATAAACAGCAAATGCACGCAACTAATTAATAGGTTTTATTAATCGTAGAATCCTATAGGCAGGATATCTATGTGATGTTGAACATGCAAGCAGTCATATGTAGAATCAGTTTCTTAATGTGAGTGTTAGGACCTACGTATATTTGCCTACTGATTTTAGCTCAGTACAATATCTGGGTGTTTCATACAATAGTGAATAACAACAAATCACAAGAATATGTCCAGAATCATTTATTTAATCATATAGGCAGGTTGTCTAGGTGATTGATAGTGATAATCGAAGAAGCGTATTCAGAATTAGTTAATAGAATCCTACAGGGGCATGATTTCTACAAATGAACTGCTTTTAACCCTATAGGCATAATTTCTACAAGTGTAATGATTATAACCCTATAGGTATGATTTCTACAAGTGAACTGCTTTTAACCCTATAGGCATGATTTCTAGAATTGAACTGATTTTAATTCTATGGGCATGATTTCTAGAATTGAACTGATTTTAATTCTATAGGCATGTTTTCTACCGTTAGACAGTGTATAAGCAGGAATTTACACATATTTGGCCATAAAACAATTAAGCCAAGTATTGATCCTATAGGTATGGTTGCTAACACACAATTACTGGGCAAATTGATACACTTAAAGGCATGATTTCTGACAGATCACAGCGTTAGTCCTATAGGCAGGATTTCTAGTATGTAAACACAATATAGAACCTATACCATTTCAACAAACATGATATGAAACTTATAAGAAAAATCAACAGCACAAATAGAGACCCTATAGGCAGGATTTCTACCCGACCTTGCAAATGAAAATAATAAACCCTTCCCAATTTCACTAAATACCCCAGAGTTGTTTGTTACAAAATTATTGTAGACCAGGTTAATGAATGAATTACATAATAAAATAAACTATAGAGAGCCTACAACAGGCCCAAATACACCTAGGCAACCCAGGTCTTAAACCCATAACAACTCCAAGGCTCACTTTCACAAGTACAGAACAATCAGTGGTGAATGATTCACCCATAGCACACAGAACCCAGGTCTCTAGTGTGTCAAAGTTCCCAAGGGCTTCAAGAACCCAGGGCGATGCTCACACTAGAGAAAAAATGCTCAGAAATAGTTCAAAGAATATTAGAAACCAAAACCCCAATGGGTCAGAGTTCACAAGGGTCTCTCATGAACCCCGAGCAGTGCTCACACTGGGAGGTTAAGGATAAAACCTAAAGGACCTAAGAATTGGGGTTTAAGGTAGCAGCACATAAAGGAGGCAAGGGTCAATGGACAGATTTTAAAACATGTTTGATTTTAGGAAGCCAACATAACAGAGTTCAAAACACAGAATAGTAGACAACAAGATTTGAACATATAGGCAGAATTGCATTAAGAAGGAAAATTGGCAAGATTTGCAAAGTTCTTCATGCTTAGGTGCATAGTACTTACTAAGTTAAAGTCTAAAAGGCCTAATTAGGCTGAGTGTACATGCTAGCATTAAGGACAACTTTTCTCAGACTATATTTAAGCATGGTATGAAGGCAAAAAATTAAATAATCATATGGAATCCAAATGAATGAAAGACATACTAAAGGACAAGTTATCAGGGTACATGAGTGACAGAAAAAGGGTTTAATAACAATACAAATTTTGTAAAGATTCAGGACAGGTGAACTGATAAACATCCTAGTATTACCCTAAAGATTGCTAAATTCAGGGCAAGCTCAGAACTAACAAGACAATATACAGGAAACAAACTATAAAACATTAAGCTAATCCCTAAGAGGATTCATATTATTCAAAATAACCAGTCTCAAAACTAATAGTATCAATTATAGAACTAAAGAAAATCATACAAACATGAAATTGGCAGAATCATGCTTAGAGTGAACTTTAAATATGCTGGATCGTAAACACAAGTCATGGGTGTATAGAAATAAAATGGTAAAGGGATAGTCACTCACCAGTTAGGCAAGAAAACAAGAATAACACCACAATAGTCGAAAGCCTAGAATATTTGGCCTTGGCTTTAAGCCGGCCAAAACCAGAAGTAAAATGAGATAGCAAAGAGAATACAGAGCCAAAACCCTACGTTTTTAGTGAGATTACAGTGATTCGAGTCTGTCCTAAAGGGGAGAGGGGAGGGGTTTATATAGTGACAGAGATTGAGCAAACAAGTAAGGAAAAATGTGAATCAAACACAAATAAAGCAATATCAATCAAATAAAATCGGATTAGGGAAACGGAAATAAGAAAACTCTAATTTTAGGAAAACAAAAATACTTACAGAATCACACACACAATGAATAGAGACACAAATAGAACCAAAATCAGTGAGTCGAGATGATTAGTTAAACAAGATCTAAAAGATTCTAAATCTTAAGGCAAGTGAAAAGAAATCAGCAGAATCTAAATAAGGAAAGTCTGATTCACACATAATATGACGAACATAGACAAGAAAACACCTAAAATCGAGGACTTGAACCAATTTTGGTTCGATTTGAAGAAAATCTGTAAACCCTAGTTTTAGGGTAAACTAAAATCATCAAAAATATAGATAGAATCAGACTCACACGGTAGAATAAACGTGTGTAGATGGAATATCGTCTAGATTCAAGAAAATGAGAGCCAATCGGACAGAATCAAAGTGGTAGTACTTGACATGTTTAGGAAAGTACTAAGTAATACCATAGAGAATCAACCAGTAGCGAGATTATACAGATATGGTAAGTAAATAGGAAGAGAATCCCATTAGAAGAGGGATTAGGAGAGGGGACTAGTGGTGTGACTTCTAGGGTTAGAGTTCTTCAGAGGGTGAGAGATTGAGAGGATTCAATGACGGCGGGTGAGATGGAATGGGGGGAATTAGGGTTAGGGGTTAATATTAAAAAGTAGGTTGACATGGGGCCGTTGATCAGGATTTAAAATGGGAGTGGGGCGGGTCAGTTGAATGGGTCGCGACCAGGTAAGAGTAATTGGGTCGTTGCTTTTGGACTGGGGCTATTGAGTTAGGCATTTTTGATGTTGGGATGGAGTTATTTGGGCTGGCTTGGGTAGCCTAGTTCGAAAATAGGAGGAATTTAGGGCTATTAGTTAAAAAATCATTTTTAATTAATAAATTAATTTGTAAAAATGATAAATAAAATAGTGAAAATAGTACTTGTGCATAAAAATGGTTAACAACAATTATTTATCACTATAAAAATATAAAAATTTATTTTTTGCATAGATAAAGTAATTATAAGTGTATATGGGCTATTATGCAAAATGTACAATTTTAGCCTGAAAAATGCAAATGCAATTATAATAAATGTACCAAAAATATTTAAAACTTAATATGGATATAAATGATGAAGTTAGATGATAAAATTATCATAAAATTATTTGTGATGCAATTAATGATTATTTACTTAATAAACTATGGAAATAAATTAATATAAAAAATCTTTAAAATTGTAAAAAAATTAGGAAAAAAATACTTGCATGTGTTTATGAATCAAATGATGATTCATATGCACTCTTTTGAAAGTATATATGTATATTTGAAATATATGAGGAAAAAATTGAGTATCAACAGAATATCTACAATTGGGATAAAAATAATGAATTTTGGGAATTGTTCGTTTTAATCCATTTTTGAGACCTAGACTATAGTAAGAGGCAACTTTGGAGAGAATTTTCTTTCAATTTTAACAATTAGTAACTTTAACTTTTTTTTTTATTAATTTTTATTACTTTTCATAGATTTTTATCCCTAAATTAAGATTTCATATAGTAAAATAGAATTTTTGGGTAGAAACTTAGAATTTTATATTTTATAGATCAAAACTTTGATTTGCGAACATATCTTGAAATAAATCACATATTTGGACTCGGAGATGAATGGGTAATGGGGATTTGATCTTGATTTTGTATTTCAATCAAGTGGAACAAGAATGATTTTTGTTTACTATTCCAAATATGTTAAAGATCGAACCTTTTTGATAATACTGTAGCTTCTAAATCTTATTTTGACTTATTTAAACATTATTTGACAAGATTCGAGTTGTTCGAGGCTTGTCCTAAAGGAAAAGTGGTATTGGATTGTTGATTTTATTTCGGAAAGAGGTAAGTATCGTGGTTAACCTTGACTTGAGGAAATTAGGATGTAATTGAGTCTATTTACTAATTGTTCTATGTGTTGTGGGTGGCGAATATTCAAGGTGACGAGTGTATATTCATTGTCATGTGATAAAACGTGCAAGAAGAACTAGTTTATTACTTGCTTTTACTTATTATTTCCCTTTATTTATTTCATGCTTTCACTTGCTATATGCCTTTACTTGTTACATGCCTTTACTTGTCACATGACTAAACTTGTTACATGCCTTTACTTGTCATATGCCTTTACTTGTCTCATGTCTTTGCTTGTTTTAGGCCTTTTACTTGCTTCATGCCTTATTCTTCTATGTTGCGTCGGATAATGTGTGACTACCAGGTTGTTCACGTGTTTATGATTTGTTGGAGTCCTTATTGAGATATAAGTAAGAGGCTAGCTTTTGGATCTTGGTTTCCTATCATACTTTGTTCGATTTATTTTTCTTGTTGAATTATGTGTATTCGTTATCTTTGTATTATGTTGTGAACCTTACCATTTTTTGTTTCTTGTTGCGTGTCCCCTTATGATTTGGTATGTTGGATCGAGTTGCACACTGCAACGGTATTAATTATTGATAATATTGAGATTTGGATCGAGTTACACGCTGCAACGTATTAATTATTGACAGTATTTTGATTGGATTGGGTTGAACGTTGCAACAATACTGTGATTGGATTGGATTACACGCCGCAGTAGATATGATATCTTGTCCTTATTTCTTGGTTGTTGTTCTCCCTTGTGGTGTTTGTGTTATAAGGTTATGTTATGTTGTCATTTTCGGGAACCTTGTTATTTATTCTCTTATTTAATCTTATGCTTTTATTCGTCTTTTTCTAAATTGTTACTTTCTTCAGCTTATTACTTGTATAGGTTTATAAGTAGGTATCTTGTCTTAGCCTCGTCACTATCTCGTCGAGGTTAGATCTGGAATTTACTGAGTACATGTGGTAGGTTATATTCATACTGTACTTCTGCACTTCTTATGCAGATCCCAGCATTGGTCCTAGCGGCGCTTCTAGAGGTGATTAGCTTGGATAAATCAGGAGATTCGAGATAGTGTTGCATACCTGTTCGTAGACTCTGAAGTCACCTTCCGATCTATTGTACTGTTAAATTATACCAAACAACATTATACTTTATTTTAGACTAGTATACTTTATTTTAGACTATGTATTTAGCTCTCTTTAGAAGTTCATGTACTCCGTGACACCAGTCTTGGGAGGTATTTATGACAGTTATGGAGGTTTTAGAATTATTATGTTATTTTCGTCGATTTCATACTTTTATTAATAATATTCTACTATTAGATGTTTAATTGTGCTTTTGTTATTGCTGTTAAGTGTTGGCTTGCCTAGTAAGTGATGTTAGATGCCATCACGATCCCTTAGTTGAGATTTTGAATTGTGACGTATTGGCTAATGATTTTTTCATTTATTTTTCTAATTTGATTCATATAGTTTTATAGTGAAAAAGTGGAGCACAATGGCCTGAGGGTAATAGTTGTGATAAAACTAGTGAAAGATGCGGGGAAGTAGAGATGGTGGTGGAGGAAATAAGGCAATAGAAGGAGTGGTGAAGGTAGCGGCGGTGAAACAAGATAAAAATTCATAAATCAATTTAAAAATAGCAATTTGACGAAATTATTTTTTAAAGGTGGCCCACAAATTACACGTAACACTAAGAGCCCATTTGGACCGACTTAAAAAGTAATTTTTTAGCTGAAATAACTTTTAAGCCGAAAAATAATAGGTTGGAGTTGTCCAACTTATTGCTTTTGGCTTGTTTTAAACAGTTTCTAATTTATTTTAAACACTTTTTAACTTTGCCAAACACTAGAAAAAACTAAAAAGAGCTTAAAAGCTAATTCGACTAGCTTAAAAGCCAATCCAAACACCCTCTAAGTATTTGACTTATCATCCAAGTTAGTGCAATTGAAACACACGCAAATGTAACATACAAAGGTTCAGAAGTGTTTATTAGTACTCAACACATCAAGTAAAGGTGTTAAAATGTAACATACAAAAGTTCATCTACCAACTTTAAAAGTCGATGTGAGTTGAAGGGGCTATTTAGGCCATTTTGCCTAGTTAATTTTCCCTACTGTATGAAGGTAAATTTATACTTCGAGGCTTTTTAAGTTGTGGACCCTTAATGATCTTTTCGTTCTTTGGTTTCTCTGGTGCAGAAACTTAGAACGTGGCCACTTCCAAATTGCAATATCAACAACTTGCTATACAACAAAAAATTAATACATGTAAATGGAGAAAAATATACTGACACATTAATCGAGAATCAAGATTCAATGGCGTTGAGATTTCAACCTTTTTCTCCCCTTTTCAACTTCCGCTCCACTAAACGAAGTCGCACAGTTTTGGCGCGCAACGAAGTCTCTGCCACTTCTAACGGCTATCCTTCCTCCACTCTTACCTCCAAGCAAGGTTGGCCACTGTGTGTGTGTCTGTTTTAAGTATTTTGTCTCTGTTTTAGCTAATCGAGAGTCAAATTAACTACATATTGACTACCAATTTTTAACAAATGCGTTGTACTTTGATAACAAAAACTTATAGTAGCAAATTTAGTGTGGTTTCTGAATATGTGAACTTCAATTTAGGGAGAATGGTAGCTCCAAAAATTTGTCAAAGTAACACTATTCAACAAGCCAAAAGTGCCAAACAAATTGGGATGGGGGAGAATGTACTTACATGCTTCTCAATTTCGGATATTCTAAAATGTATTACTCCCTCCGGTTCACAATAAGTTACCAGTTTCCTTTTTTATTTTGGTCGAAAATAAGTGTCCAGTTATGTAATCAAGAAAGAATTCAATTTGTTTTTACAAAATACCCTCTAATTCATATCCCTAAAAAGTTTTCTTACTCCTTACATTAAGTATTTAATTAGGGGTAGTTATTCATAGTAGGTATTTTTGTATAGAATTTAGTATTTTCTTAATGAGCGTGCTAAAAGCAAATTGGTCACTTATTGTGAACCGGAGGGAGTACTCCCTTTGTTTAAAAAAAATTGACACTTTTCAATATTTTCTTAACAAGAAGCATTTATTGCCACACTAGTGATATGACAAATTTAAGACCACAAGTTTCAAAAGTTTTAAAGGCACGTGAATAAGCTTATTTAAATCATAGTAACTGTTTCTTGCAGCTGTCTTTTGCAAGTTACATTACCATTCTGTGTTCCATGAAATTACATGGGACAAATGGAGTACTTTTTCCATATAAAAAAAAAAAGGAACAAAACTATGCACGATATGTCTGCCTGTTAAAAATTGCTGGTTTCTGATTTCGCTTAAAATGTTCTTCATGCTTAGTATGCAACAGATTGGTATTCCTAGGATATGATAACTGATGATGTATCCAATTGTTAATCCATGAAATATGGACCTCAGCGTAAATTGGAAAAATGCGTACTTCTGAAGTTATACTATGAGAGGATCTGCTTGTGTAGACTTCTAATGCGGATAAGTTGTCTCCTTCTACAGGAACATGTTTATTTGACTGCAAGAATTATGTGCAGGCAAGCCAGAAGCAGATATCATTGTTATTGGAAGCGGTATAGGTGGGCTATGCTGTGGTGGACTTCTTGCTAGGTATGGCCAAGATGTTTTAGTACTCGAAAGCCATGATGTAGCTGGGGGTGCAGCTCACTCTTTTGATATTAAAGGGTACAAATTTGACTCTGGTCCATCATTGTTCTCCGGTTTTCAATCAAGAGGTCCTCAGGCAAATCCATTAGCACAGGTTGCACTCTATCTGCTTACAATTTGGATTTGTTTGTTTAGAATGTAAATTAATTCAAAGATAAGGAAAAGAGGTTCAGCAGTTGGTGTATTTGAGACAAAGAAACTAGTATTATTTCCCCTTTTCATTCCTAGACCTTCCTTCCAAATGTTGCATTCGTCTTATGTGGATAGAACACATCTTTAGGGCTTTATATATTAGCATTTTCTTTGTCGCATCGACATTCTTAAGCTACCACTCATGAAATAAAATGTATGGGATGTTAACATATTAAACATCCGTGGAGAAGCTGAAGACAGTTTACTGGCTTTTTCTCTACCTGGAAGTTCATTCTAGAGTGTTGTTGAGCACCTAAGAAGCAGCTGATCAATCATGAATAGCAATGACCGCAAAAATTGCAGCAAATCTGTACTGTGAAACTTTGAAGCGCTAGCTATTGACGTTTTATGCATACGTTGAAGACGGGACATAATTATGGTCTTCCTCTTAATAGTTAAATATTTAGGATGTGCTCGAGTTACAAAATTCAACAGTACGTAAAACACTGAACTCAATCGCCTGGAATGGCTGATTGTGAAATCTTGTCCATTCACTATCTAACTGTGAGAGTGAAGAATAGTGCTGGCACTGACAAACGTTTTAATGGGATCAGTTTCACTGATATATATAAGCAAACATGTATGTTAATGTGAAAGGATATGGTGGATGTAAACCATGAGAGGCCAAGCTGCTGTAATCAACGGGCCAGTTTTTATAATTGTTTTCAAACACTTTTTATGCTGAATTCTGGTTTAATTGCCTTTGAATGAACTCTTTGAATTTATTTTTTATTTGTCAGTCAATGTGTTTCATAACTTTTAAGTTGGATGGTATTAGAAACCGGCTTTGAGTTACTATTTGAAGAATCTGCTAGCTTCCCTTCCCTTGGATAGTCAGATATTCATTTATTAGTGCAACATGCTTTATTGACCATATGTGCTACCCTTTATGTAAAACTACTCCATGTGTTGTGTCCTGTAGATTTTGTTTTGGGGTGGGAGGGTAGCAAGAGGGATTTGAAGTTTTAGGACAATAGCTTCAATAAGTTCAGGTCACCAATTGTCATTTCATTCTTATTTGAAAAAAAGTTGATGTGTCCTGTTGCTCTGTAAATCTGGTAGAACAGATGGCCCGACGACAAATATGTTCTTGATCCTTAATGCCTTTGTTCAGTGAGAAATAAGTGACTTGCGGCTCTATTTTTTAAAAACATTCCTTTGCTTGGCCTAATTAACTTGTAATTCTGTACTGCAATTTATTGGACATTTAGTCTCTCTTCTTGTTAGCAAATGCAACTCAACTTGTTGATATGTTTCTCAGGTTCTTGATGCATTAGGTGAATCAATTCCCTGTGCAAATTATGACTCATGGATGGTATATGTACCTGAAGGTGAATTCTTGTCACGCATTGGCCCAACGGATTTTTTCAAGGTCTGACTTGCTCTTTGCTTTTGGTAACATGTTTCGTGGACATCAGTAAAAATTTATCCTGTGTGTTTTCATTGTTTGCAAACTTCACATTGTATTTCCTTTAACACGCTTCATGATAATCTTTCTCACCATTCAGGATCTGGAGAAGTATGCAGGACCAGATTCAGCGAGAGAGTGGAGGAAACTTCTCGTGAGTATTGGATACTTTCCTTACATGTTGTGTTTCTTACGTGATTTATTGCTTGAATACTCAGAGACTGAGACACATTGTTTTACAATTTAGCTGAGATCTCTCGGTAGTCCCTTTCTCTCCAACTTTTGTAAGAGCTCTTTACTGTTCTCTGTTATCGAATCTTATCTCATTTGCATAGAGTGTTGTTTTTACAGGACGCAATACTTCCAATCTCAGCAGCTGCAATGGCTCTACCTCCTTTATCTATCCGAGGTGATTTGGGTGTTATTTCGACTGCTGCTGCTAGATATGCACCTTCTCTCTTAAAAACTTTTGCTCAAATGGGACCTCAAGGAGCCCTTGGTGCTACCAAGCTTCTCAGACCCTTTTCGGAAATCATTGATTCTTTGGGGATAAAAGACCCTTTTATACGAAATTGGCTGGATCTCCTAGCCTTCTTGCTTGCCGGGGTCAAAACTAACGGCATACTCTCAGCAGAAATGGTAATTATAGAACATGCATTTACCTTATAAGATATTTCTTGGAAGTTAATGTTATTTGCATCTATCAGAAAAAAATTGCTTGATCTTTGCTCAAGTGTCTCTAAATCATGCGCGTTGCTTCCTCCATGATGTTATTTGTAAAAATATGGTGACAAGCTAGCTGTTTTTTTCTCTTAGGATTTTATAATTCATCAGTTGCACTTTATACATTAAATACTGCATTGTACTTCTACAGGAGGACCTCACACACTAATATTGGAATCCGGAAATTTACCTTTTAGATTAATATGCTAATTTTGGTTTTGCGCACACTGCAATTGTCTACTTTTGTTCTGCTTAAGATTTTTGTTCGTTTTGCCGTGGAAATTAAGAGTTTCTTAAAGTTCACTTTTATAATAAGACCTCAGTTCCATCCTATGATTGGAACCCAAAAGGTCGTCTTGTAGATTACTGTCAAATTTGACCTGCACACATCGCAAATTGCCTACTTTTTTTCTAGTGAGTACCAGAAATTTTGAGCATATCCCAGTAAGTTTTTCCCTTTTTATGGATTTCAATCCCGAGTTTGTATTTGTGGTTCACATTATCTGAGAGCTCAATTCGTACTAGAGGTGATTCAGTTTAAGCTTAACTTGTTTGCTAAACATGAAATATGTTCAAACCTAATGACAAAGTCCAAAGCATGGGAATCTTACCCTGTTTACACTTCTCATTTTGCGTCACTATTGACAAATGTGATGGCTGCAACAACCTACTTTTGCTGAATGAATTTAATGAGTTTCACTTGGTTGGCATGCATTGGGATTAAGCTGATCTTGTATTAATCTCATCTTCATGTCTCACAAATTCTTTATTTGATTTTATGTTTAACCTTCTTCAATTTATTTTTCTTATTCATTAATGTAGATTAATCACTGTCATCCTTTATGCTTCATAGGTGTACATGTTTTCAGAATGGTATAAGCCGGGTTGCACTCTAGAATATCCACTTCAAGGAAGTGGAGCAATTGTTGATGCTCTTGTTCGAGGGTTGCAAAAATTTGGTGGGAGGATTTCTCTCAAGAGTCACGTAGAAAATATAGTTGTTGAAAATGGTCGAGCTGTTGGAGTCAAACTAAGAGGTGGCCAAGTGAGTAAATAAAAACTATGATGCATAGTGAAATGATACACGACATTTTGATTAAGGTTGTGCTTTTTCCTTGTCAAAAACATACACTAAAATATTTTATGCTGCAGTTTGTCTGTGCCAAGAAGGCTGTAGTCAGCAATGCATCTATGTGGGATACCTTGAACTTGTTGCCTCCGGAAGTTGTCCCAAAATCATACCGAGACAACATCAAATCGACCCCACAGTGTGAATCGTTCATGCATCTGCATTTGGGTTTTGATGCAGAGGTAAGCTATAGCATAACGATGCATTGTTGGGAATTCTATTAGTAGGCTGTGGCAATTGAATATGACCTTCATGGATTGAAAGTAAAAGACCACATAAACTGGACTATCCAATAATATGATATAATGATTAGAAAGGTCATTTTCGAGGTAATTATGTTAGCACTATTCTGCTTGTTCCATTCTTTTATGCTCTTCCCCTTGTGGGTGGGTTGTGGAGATATTTCCTTTTTTTCTGATTGACATTGCTTCACAGCCATTAAAACATGTCTCTGGGTGTCACGTTTCATGATTTCTTTTATGTCCATTGAAATGGATGTTTAGGGTATACGTGATGACCTGGGAATCCATCATATAGTAGTAAATGACTGGGACAGAGGGGTTGATGCTGATCAGAATGTCGTGCTGATATCCGTGCCCAGTGTGCTCAGTCCAAATCTTGCTCCACCCGGAAAGCATATTTTGCATGCCTATACCCCTGGAACTGAGCCATTTGAAATTTGGGAAGGTCTTGATCGTCGAAGCAATGAGTACAAAAACCTCAAGGCTGAAAGATCTGAGGTACTCCTTGTTCTCTTATTTAGTGATAATAAACAGTGGTCCGACTTCATTATCTACAAAATCTTGAGATGATAGTTTTGCTGATCAATTTGCATTATTTATGTCTCATTAGTATGATGTTAGCTATCAAATTGTTAGATGTTGCGTCTTTCATCTTAAATCAGAAGTTAAGCCACAATGCTTAAGCGATTGTGCATAGCTGATTTATGCTATAGATATTTCCTGTTCAGTTTATTCTCGTTGACTTTCCTTTTCCTCCTCTGTGTTTATCTTTGCAATCTGTGTTCCTTCGGTCAAGAACTTGTTGAACTTTTCACTTCAGGTAGCTGTAAATAGGTGTGCATATTATGGTCCCTTTTCACCTGATTTTCTGTTTACATGGCAGGTAATGTGGAGGGCTGTGGAGAAAGCACTTGGGCCAGGGTTTAATCGCGAGAAGTGTGAGGTGAAATTAGTTGGAACTCCATTAACACACAAAAGATTTCTTAGAAGAAACAGAGGGACTTATGGGCCAGCTATATTAGCAGGTAAGCATAGGTGGATCTAGGTCGGCTTCAGTGTGTTCAGTTGAACTCATTGCCCTCGATTTGATTAAACTATGTATACATATGCAAAAAGAATTAAAGTTAAATTGATAATAAAATCACACTCATTATGAAACCGCAGATCTTATATTGGATTCTCGTCTGCAGGTAAAGGCACATTTCCTGGACATTCAACACCAATTCCACAACTCTTATGCTGTGGAGACTCTACTTTTCCTGGCATTGGAGTGCCTGCAGTTGCTGCTAGTGGTGCCATTGTTGCGAATTCGCTGGTTTCTGTGGCAGAACATTCACAGCTTCTTGATGCTGTAGGGATATGAGGAGACTTTTAAGCTGGTTTAACAGCCAGTATTTTGATTCATCCTGTACATTGGTTATACTTTGTACAGTTCTTCCTTTGTTTACAATAATGAATGTAGCATTTTGAATCTTCTGCTCGAAACTAGTCTTCTGCAAGTTTCTGCCGAGAATTTTGGATTCGAACCAGAAAAGGAGTTCTTGGAAGTTGGAGATCTCTCATTATATGTTAGTACATTAGTATGGGTTTACGAGGTCAATGGAAAACGCAAACTAAAAACATTTTTCTTTGAGTTGAAATTATTTTTAGAGACTACGTTGGCATCAACAATATTTAAGGCTTTAACAACACACGGTGGACTATATAGTAACGTAACGATCCAACCGGTTATTTTGTGTATTTAAACTCCATTTCTCTATTTGATGCTTCATGTATGCTTGTTTGTTGTTTTGTGACACGTGAGGATGGTTGTTTTGGTTTTGGGAAGGTTTGGTAGTGAATTGAAATACTTAGTTCTATTGTTGGAAGCTTAAGTTGTAAGAGTTGATCAAGGTTTGAATTTTGGGTAGACGATCTCGGATTGGTAATTTTGGACTTTGGTGTATGTCCAGATTTGGAAATTCTTAGGATGCTTGGGACTATTTGCCGAAAGTTGGCTACTTGAAGGTTTGGATAATTCATAAATTTGACCGCAAGTCGACTTTGGTGATATCGAATTAGGATTGTTGTTCCGGAACTTGGAATAAGATCGTTTAGTGGTTTGGAACTTATGTGTGAAGTTTGGTAGGAATCCGGAATGCTTAGGCTTGGTTCGGACATGTTTGTAGAAGATAGAAGGTTTGGAGCTTAAGAGATTGATTTTGATCGTCAATTCATGGTTTTGATGTTATTCGTAGTGTTTTGAGCATTTGGATAAGTTTGAATAATGCATTCAGACTTGTTGGTATGTTTGTATGGGGTACCGGGAGGGGGGCTCAGGTGTGCTTCATATTGATTTCGTATAATTTTGTTGCATGTTGGTAGAATTGATTTTGGTGTATCGCAACTCTAGAACTTTTGGTGCAAGCGCAAGGTAGCAAAAGTGGAGAGGAGGTCGCAGAAGTGGAGCTTGGTCTGAGCTTCAGAGTCCACATATGCGGACTTGTCTGCGCATATGTGTGTTTGAAGCGCACCAACTGCTCCGCAGGAGCGGGCGGAGTGCCCAGAAGCGACTGGTTAGCTGGTTAAGTGGTTTGTGTATCTGCGAGGATCGTGCCGCGCAGAAGCGATTGTTTTGTCCACAGATACGGAAGTCGCTGGCAGAAGATTATATTTCGAGAGTTTGACTTATTTTCATTATCTTGAGTTTTCAAGCTCGGCTAGAGGTGATTGTTTAGAAGAATTTCATCACCACTTTGAGGGTAAGTAATCTATGCTTGATTTTTATATCTTGTTTCTCCATGGATTATTACACATAGATTATGGGATTTAAAAGTAAAATTGGGGGGGTTGTGGTAGATTTGGAAATGAGAAAAATTAAACCTAAATTTAGAGTCGAATTTGGATGAAACCTATATATTTGGACTCGTATTCGAATTGTGGTCGGGGTTTGTGAGTTTTGCCGGGTTTCGAGAAGCGGGCCTGGATTGACCTTTTGGTTGACTTTGTGTAATTGTTAAATATTGGAGTTTTATTGCTCGGAATTAATTCCTATGGCATTATTTGATTTCATTGAGTTGTATTGACTAGATTTGACCCGTTCGGAGGGCGATTTAAGAGGCAAAGGATTTTTGGAGTATTGGTTCTCGCGCATCGATGTAAGTATCTTGTCCAAGCTTGCTTGAGGATATATCCCAGTAGGCTACGATATTTGCTATATGTTGTAGGTGACGCAAATGCGAGGTGACGAGCACATATGCTTGCACCATAATTATTTATGATCCGGGTAGATTATAGACTATTATATGCCTTATGTTTGTTATCATGCTTTGTTGATACCATTTTCTCCACTTGACTGACTATGTTAGCTATTATTCATGCTAGAAATCATGTCTAGGTTATTTGTTATCTGTTTGAGACGTAATAGGGCTGTTTTTGTCATGTTAAGTTATTTGCCATAGCGGTAGTCATACTTTTCTATCATTATATTATATCTGCGTATTATATCACTGTCTCTATGCATTTTTTATATGTTATCTCACATGTTGTTAGTGTCTTTTTGTGTGCGTAACACGAGTTTGGGTTGAGTTGTAGCACATTAGTATATTTCGTGCGATCTTTTGATCATGGTACTGTGAGATATTAGCATATTGAGACTTGACGAAATTGATGACTGATCTTGGATCTTAGAGTTGTGTTGATATTGGTTGTGAGGTGACGCTTGCGTCAAGGTCCCATAGTGAGCTGAGTGATATTGATCATTGACTTTTAATCCGATCAACGCTTGGGCTAGGATCCTCCCATCCAGAGACAGGTAATAACACTGTGAGTGAAAGTACTTGATATATTCTTAGTGAGGGGCTTATGCCAGGCACCCGTATAGTGCGATGTGTGTGTGTGTGTGTATAATGATTCAGGGGCATTTGCCATCGTGAATGCGCTGAGAGTGTGTGTGTGCGTGGGGGGGGGGGGTACTTGTGCCATGCACTATAAATGTTCTAAGATTGTGTATATGTGATGATTAAACAATGATGTTGTTGATTTTGGCATGTATACTTATCATGCAGGCATATAATTGTTTTTTTCTCATGGTAATTGGCATTTGATGTCTCTATTTGATTTTTAGAGCTTGAAATCGTATGTTACTTTGATAAATCCTTGTTTAGGTGCTTTCTAAATAAAAGTTTATGCCTTGATTGATATATTTGAAAAGCATGCCTGTTCTCCTCTTATTGTGATAGAGTTGAACATGATATTATTTGAGCTAATTTTTCTTTTCGCTATTATTATGCTACTACTCTTGTTATTGGCTGTTGAAAGTGAATTTTGGACCTTGCCATCCTCGTCACTGCTTTCAGACTGAGGTTAGACTTGCTACTTATTGAGTATATGTAGCGGGTTGTACTCATACTACACTCTGCACGTTATATGCAGATTCAGGAGTTAGACCCAGTTGAGCATTGTGAGCGGATATGTATTGCACTTTCGAGACCAAGGTAGAGAAACTTCCCGATCACAGTCCCTTGCGTCTCTTCCTATCTTTTATTAATGTTTAGTCTTCCAAATAGTATTGTATTTTGTTCAAAATATTTATTTAGTACTCTATAGATCTTATGCTCTCGTTGATACCAGATTTTGGGTAGCTTTCAAATGTATTATTATTTTGACTTCACTTATTTATGCTATTCCGCTATCGTAACTATATATTACTATTATTAAAGCTTATTTCTGCATATTTATTATTGTCTTTCCTAGTAAGCGGTGTTAGATGCCATCATCACTCTGGTATTGATGGAATATGATTGGAAATAGATTAGAATCACTTACCCAAAGTTTGTAGATGAAAATCCTCTCTCTGAATCTCCTCCAACCGAGTCTAGGGTTCTAAAATAAGAGTGTGTTGAAAAATCATGTCCCTAGCCCTTTGTACCAGCTGCATATGTCACATTTTCAATACAGGGTTTGCGAACCCTCACAATTGCGGACCAGGTCTCTCATTTGCGAACCCTAACAACCTCCTTCATCATCGCAATTGCAAAGTTGCGAGCCTCGCAAAAGCGAACAAATGTTCACAAATGCGAACTAAGTCATGATCGTGCTGACTTCGAAAATGCGAAGGGGGTGTCGCAATAGCGACATCTGGCCCCCAACTGTCATATTCGTAATTGCGAAGCTGGTGCTCGCAATTGCAATAACTAGGTACCAGCAACACCAGCAGTTCAATTTCAATTCAATCCATTTCGAAACATGTCTGAAACTTCTTCGAGCCCTTGGGTCTCAAAACCAAATATTTACACAAGTCTAAAAACATCATACAAACTCGCTCGCGCGATCAAAACACAAACACAACATCTAAAACTAGGAATCGAACACTAAACTGCATGTACTTCAAAGTAAAGTTTAAGAATACCTAGAATTACAAGTAAATGTCTGAACCCTATCAAATTAACTCCAAATGATACCAAATTTTGCAAACAAGATCTAAATAGCATAACAGACTTATTTCAAGTCTAGTAATCAAATTCCGAATTCGATAGTTAATGTCGACCTATGGTCAAGTTTTTTAACATCAAATTTTTAAATTTCGACAAAACAACATAAATCAATTTACGAACTTTTGAAATCAATTCCATACATACGCCGAAGTCTGAAATCACGATAAGAAGCTATAGGAGCCATCAAAATACTGTTCTAGGGTCGTTTTCACAAAATTCAAAGTTTGGTCAACATTTCTACTTTAAGCTTCTAAGTCAAAAATTAAAGAGTTCAAATCAACCCGAAAGCTTCCCGGAATGAAACTAACCGACCCCACAAGTCATCAAAATCGTAAACACATATGTGTGAAGCATAAAAAGGGTTAACGGGGCGCAATTACACAAAACAACCGGTCAGCTCGTTACATTCCTCCCTTATTAAAACAAACGTTAGTCCTCCAATGTGCATAAGGACATACCTGAAGTGGTGAATAGATGAGGATAACTCCGCATGTCGTGCTTGGCCTCTCAGGTCGCCTCCTCAACCGGATGACCCCTCCATTGAACCTTCACTGAAGCAATATTCTTTGATCTCAACTTCCGGACCTGTCTGTCCAAGATAGCCACTGGCTCCTCAATATAAGTCAAATCCTCATCCAATTGGACTGTGCTGAAGTCTAGAACATAAGACAGATCACCATAATTTTCGGAGCATAGAAACATGGAACACCGGATGAACCGCAGATAAACTAGGTGGCAATGCAAGCTTGTAGGCCACCTCACCTATCCTCTTAAGGATCTCAAAAGGTCCGATATACTTAGGGCTCAATTTGCCATTCTTCCCGAACCTCATCACACCCTTCATGTGTGAAATTCGGAGCAAGACTCGCTCTCCAACTATGAATGAAACATCAAGAACCTTCTGATCTACATAACATTTCTGTCTAGATTGGGCTGTACGAAGCCGATCCTGGATCAACTTGACCTTCTCCAAGGCATCTCGAACCAAATATGTGCTAATAACTTAGCCTCTCTCGGCTCAAACCAACCAACTAAAGAATGAAACCGTCTCCCATATAGGGCCTCATAAGGAGCCATCTGAATACTCGATTAGTGCTGTTGTTGTAGGCAAACTCCGCAAGCGACAATAACTGATCCCAAGAATCCCTGAAATCCATAGCACATGCAAGAAGAATATCCTGCATTATCTCAATGGTGCGCTCGGACTGTTCGTCCGTCTGGGGGTGAAATGGTGTATTCAACTCAACCCAATGTATAGCTCTATAAAAATGCGATGTGGACTGCATACCCCGGTCAGAGATGATGGATACTGGTACACCATGAAGTCGGACAACCTCTTGAAGATAAACTTGAGCCAACTACTATGAAGAATAGGTAGTCACCGGAATGAAATGAGCTGACTTGGTGTAAGGCCTCGTAACATTTTTACTAAAAATTGGGATTCCGTGATATCGTAGTTCGGACTTTTTGGATTGAACAGTATGCTGGGGAGTGAAGAAAATATTTTTTCAGAAGTAGGCATTTCCGCGGCCCATTATGCGGCCGCATATTCACTTTGCGGGCCGCAGAATGGCCGCAGAGTGAAGTAGCCTTTCTGGCCAATTTGAGGTAAGTTTCACGGCCAATTATGTGGCCACATAACCGTTTCGCGGGTCGCACTTTGGTCGCATAGCCATCCTTGGACTTTTGCGGAGGTAGGTTCTGCGGCGCATTATGCGACCGCTAAACAGGTTTGCGTGCCGCATAACAGTCGTAGAATGAAGTAGGCCAGCCCAATTCCCAGGGCCACCTTTCGCGGTCATTTCACGGGCAGATTAACCATTATGTGGTTGCATATGTGACTGCAGAACCTGTGCCAGAGCTTCATTTATGGGGCTTTTAAAACCGGTCATGTTCTGTTAAAACACCTACCTTAGACCATTTTGAGCTTATTTTATGATTTTTTTAGAGTGAGAGAAAGAGAGTCCTAGAGGAAGAAAGTGATCTTCACTAACCCAAAGTTTGTAGATGAAAATCCTCTCTCCAAATCGCCTCCAGGCGAGTCTAGAGTTCTAAAATGAGAGTGTGTTGAAAAATCATGTCTCCTAGCCCTTTGTACCAGCTACAATTGTCGCATTTGCGAACCCTCACAACTGCAGACCAGGGATCTCATTTGCGAACCCTAACAGCCTCCTTCATCATCGCAATTGCGAGTTGTAAGCCTCGCAAAAGCGAGCAAATGTTCTCAAATGCGAACTAAGTCATAATCCTGTTGACTTTCCAAATGCGAAGGGGTTGTCACAATAGCGACATCTGGCTCCCCACTTTCATATTCGTAATTGAGAAGCTGGTGCTCGCAATTGCAATAACTAGGTACCAATAACACCAACAATTTAATTTCAATTCAATCCATTTCGAAACATGTCTGAAACTCATCCGAGCCCTTGGGGCTCAAAACCAAATGTTTACACAAGTCTAAAAACATCATACAAACTCACCTGCGTGATCAAAACACAAAAATAACATCTAAAACTACGAATCGAACACTAAATGCATGTACTTCGAAGTAAAGTTTAAGAATCTCTAGAATTACAAGTAAACGTCCGAATCCTATCAAATTAACTCCAAATGATACCAAATTTTGCAGACAAGCTCTAATAGCATAATAGTCCTATTCCAATTTTAAAAATCAAATTCCAAACTCGATAGTTAAATGTCAATTTACAGTCAATTTTTTAACTTCAAATTTCTAAATTTAGGCAAAACAACATAAATCTATCTACAAACTTTTGAAATCAATTCCAGGCATACGCCCAAGTCTGAAATCACGATAAGAATCTATGGGAGCCATCACAATACTGTTCTAGGGTCGTTTTCACAAAATTCAAAGTTTGGTCAACATTTCTACTTTAAGCTTCTAAATCAAACATCAAAGGGTCCAAATCAGCAGAATTCCGAAGAAGGATTCAGAAGACACCATCACCAGGCCTACGAGATCTTTGGGAATCTGAAGCAGGACAGTGCTTACTCTTTTCTGTCAGAAAGATCAGACAACAACGGCATTTCAGTCCAGTTGTATGGACTTGTTTGTTAGCTATATTCAACCTGGATTTCTTTGACCTCAATGTCATAGCAAGTTTGAGGATAGTTCCCCCCACTATCACATGTATTTTCCCCCCACCTCATAGGGATTTTATACTCTTTTGTTAGATGTAGAATTTGTTGTATACAGACGATCACCTTCCACCTCATTTGCTTAGTAGATTTAGGATCACTAGTAACTTTTTGTATAGTTGACCTAGGCTTACTTCACTCTATTTTTGTATACCCAAGTGACTATCATTGTTGGATAGACACTTGGCACATCACTATAGGTCTAACTTACCATAGCATTTATGTAACGACCCGACAAGTCATTTCGCGTTACCGGACCCCGTTCCCCTAAATGAAACTTCCCATAGTGGCTTATTTTGATTTATGACTTGCGGGGGCGGGTGGTCAGAGATCCAGAAATGTTTAGAGCAATATTGGAACACTTGGTTCCTTCAGGTTGGCCTTTAAGGCCAAGTTTGACTTCGGTCAACATTTTCGTAAACGACCTCAGAATTGAGTTTCGACGGTTCTGGTAGCTTCGTATGATAATTTCGTACTTGGGTGTATGTTCGGAATGGATTTCAGGTGACCCGGGAGCGTTTCGGCGCCCAATATTGAAATAAGAGTTCCTTAAGTTCCTATTGTGGTTTGGGACATGTTTTTGTGTTATCGAGGTCCGAATGGAATTCCGAGATCGGGAATAGTTCCATTATGTCGTTTATGACTTGCCTGCAAAATTTGGTGTCATTCCGAGTAGTATAGATCGGTTCGGCGTGTTGTTAGCAAAGTCAAGAAAACTTAAAGTTCCTACGTTTGCTTCTAGAGGTTTTGAGGTGTGATTTTAAGTTTTAGCATTGTTTTGGGTGTTCCAAAGGCTCGAGCGAGTCCGTATTATGATTTGGGACTTGTTGGTTTATTTGGACGGGGGATCGGGTGGGCCCAGGTGCCTCTCGGGCACCAAATGAGGCAAAAAACAAGCTGAAGCAGTTGCTGGAGTACCTGATCTGGTGTGACCGCAAGTGCGATTGCCCAGTCGCAGGTGCGAGACCGCTCCTGCGGTCCTTGCCTCGCAGGTGCGGCTTCAGGTGAGGCTGCCCATTTCTCGCAGGTGCGAATAATATTCGCAGGAGCGGAGCCGCAGGTGCGAGCTCCTCTCCGCAGGTGCGAGCCCAGGCCCCTTGCCCCTCTTCCGCAGGTGCGAGACCGCAGGTGCAGAACCACAGTAGGCAGAAATTTCTTTAAAACACAGGATTATTTCATTTCACCCCATTTTCTTCCTCCATTAGAGACCTTGAAAGCTTGGGAAAAAGCTCCACGACCTAGCTACTAAAAAGGTAAGTGAATTCTACTCTAAAGTTAGTTAGTGCATGAATTCCTNAATTGGCTATGAAATCATACAAAAATCATATATTAATGATCCTTAGGTTATGGGTGAGTGTTTCCTTCAAGAATTTTTGAAATCCGAGCATGCGGGCCCGGGGTTGGATTTTGAGATTTTTTCAAGAATGATGAATTTGACTAAATAATAGGAGAATTCCATGCTTTAAGTATAATTTGATATATTTACGTTACGTTTGGTTAGCTTTGAATCCTAGGTGACGAGTTCGGAGTTTTGGGCGCATTCTTGACCCGGGGAGTAGGTGCGACGCGAGGTGAGTCTCCTTTCTAACCTCGTAAGAGGGAATTGTCCCCGTAGGTGTTTTAAATGCTATAGGTGATAATTGTGGGGGCTACGTACGTACAAAGTGACGAGAGTCCGTACGTAGCGGCTATTATTCTTACGTCCGGGTAGTCAGGTCCACATCATGCCTTGTGTTTTACTTGAAATGAACTATATGCTTAATAAATTAAATGTTACATGCGGCTTATTTACCCTAGATCATTAAACTTGAAGAAAATTTTTAAGGAATTGTTTACTGAAAAGTAATTTAAAAAGGAATATTGTGTGTGCATGTGACTTCTTCGCAATTTACATTCTGCGAGTGGAGTGTGATTTTCCCCACTCTTATGGGAACGGGCCATACGCCACGGTGGATTGAGAGATGCACTTATGGTTTGGGCCGTTCGATCCTCGGCAGTGCATAGAGAGGATTACTTTATGGCAAGGATGCACTTTTGGTTCGGGCTGTTCGATCCTCGGCAGTGCATAGATGTGAGTACTTTATGGAAAGGTGTACTTATGGTTCGGGCCACTCGACCCTCGGCAATGTACGGACACGACTATCTTATGACTCCGGCCGGTTGTCCTTATCCTGTATGCGTATGATTTATTTGTTACTAAATTCATGGACACTGATTTGACAGATATTTGGGGGAAGGTGAAGTAGTAATCATTTATTTATTTCCAGTACTTCCTTGGATTTCAGTGCCTTATATATATTTGCTGCTTCAGTGCCTTTACATGCCTACCATTTTCATCATATTCTGTTAAATTATATTGTTCGACCTTAGTGAGTGTCATGTCGACCTCTCGTCACTACTTCTTCGAGGTTAGGCGGGATACTCACTGGGTACATATATATTTATATACTCATACTACGCTTCTGTACTTAATTGTACAGGTTCTGAGGCTGGTGCATCTGGTTGTCTGACCGGAGCTTGATTCTGATTATAGACGGACCTGACTTTACGATGAGCTGCTTTCTCCTGGCGATCTCCGGCAGCACCATGGGGTTTTCTTTTGCTTATTTCCCGTCTATTTCTTTCAGACAGTTGGACTGTATATTATATCTTTTGTATAGTCTGGTAGTATGCCCGTATGACTTGTGACACTAGTTCCTGGCACACACGTGATAGTTATTATGGATTATGGATCTGTATATATATTGGCTCACGCCTCCTCATGACTGTTTTTGATTAAAAACTGGCTAATTATCCTTGTCAATTTATGTTTTATGTTTTAAAAACTGAGTATATGTTGAAATGTTTAATCTAATAAGAAAGAACCCTTAGTACACTGAGTGTTGGCTTGCCTGACCCCGCCGTTGGGCTCCATCACGACCTAACTTAGGATTTTGGGTCGTGAAAACATGGTATCAGAGCACTAGGTTCACGTAAGTCTCACAAGTCACGGGCGAACCCAGCAGAGTCTTGCAGATCGGTACGGAGACACTTATACTTATCTTCAGGAGGCTACAGGGTGTTAGGAAACCTCTCTTTGTCCTTATTCTATCGTGCAGACGACGGTTTACTAAATCTCATTCTTCTATTCTCTCACAGATGGTGAGGACGCGTGCATCTGATGTTCCATACCCCGGAGGGGTCACTATCCCTGTTGTTCGAGGCCATGGAAGAGGCCGGGGGAGGGCATCGACCCGAGGTAGGGTACGAGGGCGTCCTAGAGCTATTCCGATTCCACCACCAGAGGACCCTATCATTGAGGAGCAGGACAAGGTGCCTCCAGCAGATCCTGCTCCCGTAGACTTCATGACAGCGCCAGGCTTCCAGGCGGTCATGGGCCGTATGATGAGATTTATGGACACCATGTCCCAGGATGGTTTATTTCCAGCAGATCCTATCACTTCTCAGGAAGAGAGGGGAGTCCATACCCCTACTTCCCAGGTTGCAGGCCAGATAACAGCATTACATCATACCCCGGGTACACTGCCCGTGGGTGAGGTCCAGCCTATTGCCGCAGCACCTAAGCCCAGACCAGTTGCGGATGGTGATCCACTGAAGTTATTGGATAGATGGAATCGATTGCACCCTCCGGTCTTTGGGGGTGAGCGAGGCGAGGATGCCTAAGATTTTGTGGACAGGTGCAGGGACAGGCTGCATAACATGAGGATACTAGAGTCCCATGGAGTGGATTTCACTAACTTCCAGTTGGAGGGCAGAGCTCGTAGGTGGTGGCAGCCCTATATTCTCAGCAGGCCAGCAGATTCTCCTCCTGTCACTTGGAAGCAGTTTACGCAGATGTTTCTATATAGATATATCCCACCCTCTGAGAGGGAAGAGCTGTGGTATCAGTTTGAGCGGCTAGAGCAGGGACAGATGTCAGTGACAGATTATGAGGCTAGATTTTTAGAGTTGTCTCGCCATGCACTCATGATACTACCTACTGATGCAGAGAGGGTGCGGAGATTTGTGGCTGGGTTGCAACCAGGTATTAGGGCCACCATGGCCCGAGAGGTGGATATGGGTACTCCTTATCAGCTTGTGGTAGAGATTTCTCGTAGAATCGAGGGGTATCGGTCGAGGAGCAGGGGCAGCAGGACAAGAGGTCTAGATTCTCCGGAGATTTCAGAGGCACCCCAGCTAGGGGCAGAGGTCAGTTTAGCAGTAGTCAGCCCAGCAGACCTTCATATTTAGCACCTCCACAACCTCCCCGAGGTGTTCCAGAGAAGCCTCATTTTAGCGCCATGCTAGAGCGTTCCTACCGTCCTCCATCCATTCAGAGTTCACCTAGTGGTTATCCCAGTCATCCGAGATCCTCCGACCCCTACTTCAGTGTTATGCCATAGGGCCCACATCACCCTCCGGTCATTCAAGGTTCTTCTTCGGTGCAATAGACTATGGTACCTGGGGGTTGTTACGAGTGTGGAGAGCCAGGTCATATGAGGAGGCATTGTCCCAGGTTTTGGGGCAAGGCCGTACAACAAGGTTATCAGCCGATGGGTCCGGCACCAACAGTACAACCACCTAGAGGTGGAGGACAGGTCGACAGGGATCGTCCTAGAGGTGGAGGCCAGTTAGGGGGAGGTCAGGCAGATCCTGTTCACTCTAGTGGAGCTCAGTCTTCCAGTACACCAGCCAGATTCTACGCCATTCCGGCCAGATCAGATGCAGTGGCCTCAGACGCCGTAATCACAGGTATTATCTTAGTATGTAGTAGAGAGGCTTCAGTATTATTTGACTCAGGATCCACCTATTCATATGTTTCAGCATTATTTGCTCATTTTCTAGATGCTCCTCGCGAGTCCTTGGGTTCTCCTATATATGTGTCCACCCTTGTGGGCGATTTTGTGGTGGTAGACCAGATCTATCTGTCTTGTGTGATCACCTTCTGTGGGTTCGAGACTAGAGCGGACCTTTTATTGCTCGTCATGGTTGATTTTGAGGTTATTCTAGGCATGGATTGGCTATCTCCTTATCATGCCGTGCTAGATTGCCATGCTAAGACAGTTACTTTAGTCATGCCCGAGTCGCCTAGGCTGGAGTGGAGAGGGTCCTCAGTTAGTGCAGCCAACCGGGTTGTTTCATTCCTGAAGGCTCGACATATGGTCGAGAAGGGTTATCTGGCCTATCTTGCTTATGTGCGGGACACCACCTCCGAGTTTCCGACGATTGATTCAGTGCCAGTGGTTCGGGAGTTTGCTGATGTATTTCCTTCAGACCTTCCAGGCATGCCTCCGGACCGTGATATTGATTTCTGCATTGATTTAGCTCCAGGCACCCAGCCTATATCTATTCCTCCGTACCGTATGGCTCCGAAGGAGTTGAAAGAGCAACTTGAGGAGTTGTTAGCTAAGGGGTTCTTCAGACCGAGTGTATCGCCGTGGGGTGCTCCAGTTCTATTCGTGAAGAAGAAGGATGGGTCCATGCGGATGTGTATTGATTACCACCAGTTGAACAAGGTCTCCATTAAGAACAAGCATCCTTTGCCGCACATCGATGGTTTGTTTGACTAGTTACAGGGTGCTCGGGTGTTTTCTAATCGGGATATCATCAGTTGAAGATTCGGGCCTCAGATGTCCCGAAGACTGCTTTTCGTACGAGATATGGCCACTATGCGTTCCTGGTGATGTCCTTTGGCTTGACTAATGCCCCAGCAACATTCATGGACTTGATGAATAGGGTGTTCAGGCCGTATATTGATTTCTTTGTTATTATCTTTATTGATGACATCTTGATTTACTCACGTAGCATGGGGGAGCACGAGCAACATTTGAGAGTTGTGCTCCAGACCTTGCGGGAACAGAAGCTATATGCTAAGTTCTCCAAGTGTGAGTTCTGGTTGGATTCCGTAGCATTCCTGGGGCATGTGGTATCCGGAGAGGGTATCAAGGTTGATCCTCAGAAGATCGAGGCAGTTCAGAGTTGGTCGCGTCCTACTTTAGCTACAGAGATCAGGAGCTTTTTGGGCCTATCAAGCTATTATCGCCGATTTGTGGAAGGGTTCTCTTCTATTGCAGCTCCATTGACCATATTGACTCAGAAGAATACCCTATTTTGATGGTCCGACGAGTGTGAGGCGAGCTTTCAGAAGCTTAAGGCAGCATTGACCTCAACACCAGTTCTGGTGTTGCCTTCCGATTCGGGGATGTATACAGTGTATTGCACGCTTCGCGCATTGGCTTGGGATGTGTGTTGATGCAGGAGGGGAGAGTTATTGCTTATGACTTGTGCCAACTAAAGGTTCATGAGAAGAATTACCCTGTGCACGACTTAGAGCTGGCGGCGATTGTTCATGCTCTTAAGATTTGGAGGCACTACTTGTATGGGGTGTCCTGTGAGATTTATACAGACCACCGCAACTTGCAGCACTTGTTCAAGTAGAGAGATCTTAATCTGAGACAGCGCAGATGGCTTGATTTATTGAAGGATTATGATATCACCATTCTTTATCATCCGGGAAAGGCAAATGTGGTAACATATTCTTTGAGCAGGAAGGCGGAGAGTATGGGTAGCTTGGCTTATATTGCAACAGAGGAGAGACCTCTAGCCTTGGACATTCAGTCCTTGGCCAATCGTCTGATGATATTATACCTTTCAGAGCCTTGTCGAGTTTTAGCACATGTGGTTGCTCAGTCTTTGTTATTTGGGGAGATTAAGGCCCAACAGTTCGATGATCCGTGCTTAGCAGAGTTTAGGGAGACAGTGGTACGGGGTGGTGCCAAGGAGGTTGCCATTAGCGAGGATGGTGTTATGAGACTTCAGGGCTGTTTATGTGTTCCTAATGTTGATGTCCTGAGGGAGAGGATTCTAGAGGAGGCACACAGTTCTCGGTATTCTGTTCATCTAGGTGCTACGAAGATGTATCATGATTTGAAGCAGCATTACTGGTGGAGGCGGATGAAGAGGGACATCGTGGAGTATGTGACTAGGTGTCTTAATTGCTAGTAGGTGAAGTATGAGCACCAGAGGCCAGGAGGCCTACTTCAGCAGATGCCCATTCCTAAGTGAAAATCGGAGCGCATCACTATGGATTTCGTGGTTGGGTTGCCTCGGACTTTGCGGAAGGTTGACGTGGTTTGGGTCATTGTGGATAGATTGACCAAATTGGCATATTTCATTCATGTAGCCACTACATATACTTCTGAGAGGTTAGCCCAGATCTACATTCGAGAGATAGTCCGGCTGCACGGTGTGCCGGTGTCCATTATATCAGATCGAGGTCCTCAGTTCACCTCACATTTCTGGAGAGCATTACATAGTGAGATGGGCACCCAGAGAGATCTCAGCACAACATTTCACCCTCAGACTGATGGCCAGTCGGAGCGTACAGTTCAAATATTGGAGGACATGCTCAGGGCATGCGTGATTGACTTCGTAGGTCAGTGGGACCAGTTCTTGCCTTTGGCCGAGTTTGCTTACAATAATAGTTATCATTTCAGCATCGAGATGGCTCCATTTGAGGCTTTGTATGGTCGGTGATGTCGTTCCCTTATCGGGTGGTTTGAGCCTGGCAAGGCTAAGTTATATGGTACCGACCTGGTGAGGGATGCTTTGGAGAGGGTGAAGTTGGTTCAGGAGAGGCTCCGCACAGCACAGTCCAAATAGAAGAGTTACGCGGATCAGGGGGCGTGTGATGTATCATTTATGGAGGGAGACAAGGTTCTGTTGAAGGTCTCGCCGATGAAGGGTATTATGAGGTTTTGGGAGAAGGGCAAGATGAGCCCGAGGCTTATAGGTCCCTTCGAGGTATTGAGGCGAGTTGGGGAGGTTGTTTATGAGCTAGCCTTACCTCCCAGTTTATCAGGAGTTCATTCGGTCTTTCATGTATCCATGATTCGGAGGTACCACATTGACTTCTCTCACGTGGTTGATTTCAGCACTATTCAGTTGGATGAGAGGTTGGGCTAAGAGGAGGAGCCATTTGCTATTATTGATAGACAGGATCGCCAGTTAAGGTCCAAGAGAGTGTCTGCAGTGAAGGTCCAGTGGAGGGGAAAACCAGTCGAGGAAGCGACCTAGGAGTCTGAGGAGGACATGCGGAGCAGATATCCGCACTTATTCAGCACTTCAGGTATGATTCTAGACCCGTTCGAGGATGAACATTTATTTAAGAGGTGGAGAATGTAACGACTCGATCGGTCATTTTGTGTTATCGTACCCCGTTCCCCTAAATGAAACTTCCCATAGCGGCTTATTGTGATTTAGGACTTGCAGAGGTGGGTGGTCCGGGATTCAGAAATGTTTAGAGCAATATTGGAACACTTGGTTCCTTCAGGTTGGCCTTTAAGGCCAAGTTTGACTTCGGTCAACATTTTTAGTAAACAACCTCAGAATCAAGTTTCGACGATTCCTGTAGCTTCCTATGATGATTTCAGACTTGGGCGTATGTTCGGAATGGGTTTCGGGTGACCCGGGAGCGTTTCGGCGCCCAATATTGAAATAAGAGTTCCTTAAGTTCCTATTGTGGTTTAGGACGTGTTTTTGTGTTATCTAGGTCCGAACGGAATTATGAGACCAGGAATAGTTCTGTTATGTCATTTATGACTTGCCTGCAAAATTTGGTTCCATTCCGAGTAGTATAGGTCGGTTTGGCGCGTTGTTAGCGAAGTCAAGAAAACTTAAAGTTCCTAAGTTTGGTTCTAGGGGTTTTAGGTGTGATTTTAAGTTTTAGCGTTGTTTTGGGTGTTCTGAAGGCTCGAGTGAGTCCCTATTATGATTTGGGACTTGTTGGTATATTTGGACGGGGGCTCGGGTGGGCCCAGGTGCCTCTCGGGCACCAAACGAGGCCAAAAACCAGCTGAAGCAGTTGCTGGCGCACCTGATCATGTGTGACCGCAGGTGCGGTTTCCCAGTCGCAGGTGCGAAACCGCTCCTGCGGTCCTTGCCTCGCAGGTGCGAGCTCAGGCCCCTTGCCCCTCTTCCGCAGGTGCGAGTCTTTTTTTGCAGGCACGAGACCGCAGGTGCGGAACCACAGTAGGCAGAAAGTTCTTTAAAACACGTGATTATTTCATTTTACCCCATTTTCTTCCTCCATTAGAGACCTTGAAATCTTGGGAAAGAGCTCCATGACCTAGCTACTGAAAAGGTAAGTGAATTGTACCCTAAAGTTAGTTAATTCATGAATTCTTAGTTGAATTAACTACCTAATTAGTGAAAAATTAAGGAATTGGGTAGTAACCTAGGGCTTTCGAGAATTTAGAGAATTACCCGTGAATTGGCTATGAAATCATACAAAAATCATATATTAATGATCCTTAGGTTATGAATGAGTGTTTCCTTCAAGAATTTTTGAAATCCGAGCATGGGGGTTCGGGGTTGGATTTTTGGATTTCTTCAAGAATGATGAATTTGACGAAATAATAGGAGAATTCCATGCTTTGAGTATAATTTGATATATTTACGTAAAGTTTGGTTAGCTTCGAATCCTAGGTGACGAGTTCGGAGTTTTGGGCGCATTCTTGACCCGGGGAGTAGGTGCGACGCGAGGTGAGTCTCCTTTCTAACCTCGTAAGAGGGAATTGTCCCCGTAGGTGTTTTAAATGCTATAGGTGATAATTGTGGGGGCTACGTACGTACAAAGTGACGAGAGTCCGTACGTAGCGGCTATTATTCTTACGTCCGGGTAGTCAGGTCCACATCATGCCTTGTGTTTTACTTGAAATGAACTATATGCTTAATAAATTAAATGTTACATGCGGCTTATTTACCCTAGATCATTAAACTTGAAGAAAATTTTTAAGGAATTGTTTACTGAAAAGTAATTTAAAAAGGAATATTGTGTGTGCATGTGACTTCTTCGCAATTTACATTCTGCGAGTGGAGTGTGATTTTCCCCACTCTTATGGGAACGGGCCATACGCCACGGTGGATTGAGAGATGCACTTATGGTTTGGGCCGTTCGATCCTCGGCAGTGCATAGAGAGGATTACTTTATGTCAAGGATGCACTTTTGGTTCGGGCCGTTCGATCCTTGGCAGTGCATAGATGTGAGTAATTTATGGAAAGGTGCACTTATGGTTCAGGCCGCTCGACCCTCGACAGTGCACGGAAACGACTATCTTATAACTCCGGTTGGTTGTCCTTATCCTGTATGCGCATGATTTATTTATTACTAAATTCTTGGACACTGATTTGACTGATATTTGGGGGAAGGTGAAGTAGTAATCGTCTATTTATTTCCAGTACTTCCTTGGATTTCAGTGCCTTATATATATTTGCTTCTTCATTGCCTTTACATGCCTACCATTTTCATAATATTTTGTTAAATTATATTGTTCGACCTTAGTGAGTTTCATGTCGACCTTTCGTCACTACTTCTTCGAGGTTAGGCGGGATACTCACTGGGTACATATATATTTATGTACTCATGCAACGCTTCTGTACTTAATTGTGCAGGTTCTGAGGCTGGTGCATTCGGTTGTCAGACCGGAGCTTGATTCTGATTATAGACGGACCTGGCTTCATGGTGAGTTGCTTTCTCTTGGCGATCTCCGGCAGCACCATGAGGTTTTCTTTTCCTTATTTCCCGTCTATTTCTTTCAGACAGTGGGACCGTATATTATATCTTTTGTATATTCTGTTAGTATGCCCGTAGGACTTGTGACACTAGTTCCTGGCACACACGTGATAGTTATTATGGATTACGGGTATGTATATATATTGGCTCACGCCTCCTTATAACTGCTTTTGATTTAAAACTGGCTAATTATCCTTGTCGATTTATGTTTTAAGTTTTAAAAACTGAGTATATGTTGAAATGTTTAATCTAATAAAGAAAGAACCCTCAGCAAATTGAGTGTTGGCTTGCCTGACCACGCCGTTTGGAGCCATCACAACCTAAGTTAGGATTTTGGGTCGTGACAATTCAGGGCTCACTTGGTTTTCAGAGTAGGATGACTAAGTGGTCTTTCATTTCCGGAGGTCAGGTTTATGTCCCCCTCCATTGTTGTACTTTATTGTTTATATATGAAATCAGCCCTAGGCAGAACACCTAGTGGAGTTATTAAAAAAAAGGTCCAAATTAACCCGAAAGCTTCCCGGAATGAAATTAACCGACCCCGCAAGTCATAACATCATAAACACACATGTGTGAAGCATAGAAAGGGTTAACGGGGCGCAATTACACAAAACAACCGGTCGGGTCGTTACATTTTCCCCTATTAAAACAAACGTTCATCCTCCAACGTGCATAAGGACATACCTGAAGTGGTGAATAGATGAGGATAACAACTCCGCATGTCGTGCTTGGCCTCTCAGGTCTCCTCCTCGACTAGATGATTCCTCCATTGAACCTTCACTGAAGCAATATTCTTGGATCTCAACTTCCAGACCTGTCTATCCAAGATAGCCACTAGCTCCTCAATATAAGTCAAATCCTTGTCCTTGGACTGTGCTAAAGTCTATAACATAAGACGGATCACCATAATACTTCCGGAGCATAGAATCATGGAACACTGGATGAACCACAGATAAACTAGGTGGAAATGCAAGCTTGTAGGCCACCACACCAATCCTCTTAAGGATCTCAAAAGGTCCGATATACCTAGGGCTCAATTTGCGCTTCTTCCCGAACCTCACACACCCTTCATGGGTGAAATCCGGGGCAAGACTCGCTCTCCAACCATGAATGGAACATCACGAACCTTCCGATCTGCATAACTTTTCTGTCTAGATTGGGGTGTACGAAGCTGATCTTGGATCAACTTGACCTTCTCCAAGGCACCTCGAACCAAATCTGTGCCTAATAACTTAGCCTCTATCGGCTCAAACCAACCAATTGGAGAATTAAATTTTCTCCCATATAGGGCCTCATAAGGAGCCATCTGAATACTCGATTAGTAGCTGTTGTTGTAGGCAAACTCTGAAAGCGACAAGAACTGATCCCAAGAATCCCCAAATTCCATAACACATGCAAGAAGAATATCCTGTTATATCTGAATGGTGCGCTCGGGCTGTCCGTCCGTCTGGGGGTGAAATGGTGTACTCAACTCAACCTGCTGTATAGCTCTATAAAAATGTGATGTGAACTGCATACCTAGTTAGAGATGATAGATACTGGTATGCCATGAATTCATACAATCTTGTGGATATAAGCTTGAGCCAACTACTCTGAAGAATAGGTAGTCACTACCGGAATAAAATGAGCCGACTTGGTGTAAGGCCCCGTAAAATTTTCCTAAAAACCCAGATTTCGTGATGCGGCGGTTCTGACTTTTTGGATTGAAAAGTACACTGGGAGTGAAGGAAATATGTTTGCAGAAGTAGGCATTTCTGCGGTCCATTATGCAGCCGCATAATCACTCGGCGGGAACAGAATGGCCGTCGAGTGAAGCAGCCTTTTTGTCTAATTTTGACGTAAGTTTTGCATCCAATTATGCGATCGCATAACCGTTTCGTGGGCCGCACTTTGGTCTCATATCCATCCTTGGACTTATGCGGAGGGAGGTTCTGCGGCGTATTATGCGACCACGGAGTGAAGCATGCCAGCCTAGTTCCCAGGCCACCTTTCACGGTCAATTCACGGACCGTATAAACATTATGCGGTCGCATATGCGACCGTAAAACCTGTTCCGGAGCATAATTTTTGGGGCTTTTAACCCGACCCTCTTCCGTTAAAACACCTACCTTACACCATTTTGAGCTTATTTTCTGATGTTTTAAGAGTGAGAGAGAGTCCTAGAGGGAGAAAGTGATCTTCATCAAAAATTTCTCTTCAATTCTTGCTTAAACCTTGAAGATTATCAAGAGAGGCACCTAGGTATTCTTCCTAAGAGGTAAGATTCTATCACCCAAACACTTAATTTCAAAATGTAACTAGAGTGGGCCATTAGTAAGGTAGTTCATGGTTATGGGAGTGCTTACGTAGCATGCATGTATTCCTAAGGTATGTGGGTAGGTTATGAGTTAAAAATAGTAAAGAATGGGGTGTGGGATGTTGAAGTCTTTAAAAAAAGACCATGAAACCTTAATATACACGTAGTGTTTGATAAAGTGCTCAAGTGATCTAGAATTATGATTGTTTTCCTAATTTTGGGTTCAATTTTGCTATATTGCTAAATAGATTGAAGTTGCTAATATTTCGGAACATCTTAGAGTCTTAAGAAGATCAATTGAGGTATGTTGGCTAAACCCCCTCTTCTTAGAATTGAATCCCATGGTATTCATGAAGTCGATGTAAGTCCCAAATTGAACGTCCTAGAAATTGCTATCCCGAATGTGCTTGCTTTGAAATTATATGTGTAATGTGTATTCCCATTCTTTCATCATGTTATCTCGTTATCTGAGGAAGTGTTCAAAACTTAGAATATGTGCTAAATATGCCTAGACTTTAAGTCAAATTCGATTAAAGACTGTTATGCCAAATTGTGTGAAAAGCCTCTATGTGCCTTAAATTCAAAGTTGCTCATATGTGAAATCAAAAAGCCTTGAATGGAAAACTGTGTCATTATTGATGATGAAAGTAATGTTGGAATGTGGAAAAGAACCTGAATTAAGAAATAAGTCCAAGTGCCAAAGAACGACTTTATAATCAAGGCCACTTGTGCCAATGTGTTGAAAAGATGGGAAAGAAATATGAAGTGAGATGATTGATTGAAAATGGTTGATGTCTCAAATGAGATGGCTTAGCCGATCAGACCAAGATCAGACTCTATGTAAGAACATAGTGGTATTGTGGATGAAATTATGAATATGCTTGATGCATCAAATGAGACGGCTTAGCCGATTGGGTCGAGATCGGACTCCATGTAAAGAACACTGTGGTATTGTGAATTGTGGCATATTGGCAGTAGAAACCATCCAACCTAATAATGCGGAAATTGACTTGAAAATCTATGTGAACCTTAACTTGATGTTTTAGTGTTATTTACAGCTCATATTGCTTTCTTGACTGTTTCCCTTGTATTACTATTCATTCTATTGAGATGGTGTTTAGTTTTCATACTAGTACTATTCGATGGTACTAACGTCCCTTTTGCCAGGGGCACTGCATCTTTAAATGGATGCAGGTGGTTCCATATCAAATTGTGTTGATCAGGGACAGTATTGCATCCTCTTCTCAGCGAACTCGATGAGCCCCACTTCATTCTGGGCTCATGTATTATATCTTTTGTCATATTGTAGTCACTTTTGAGGTATAGCCGGGGCCTTGTTTCCAGCACTGTCTTTACACTCTTTTGTATCTTTAAATCTGTAGACACTATGTGGGCTGTATATGGGTGCTAGAAAGGTCAAATAGATTATGTTGTGTTTTGGACTCTTGTTCCACTCAACCATAAAATGTCTGTATTATGAAACTTAACAATGATGTAACAAAATGAAATGATTTAGTAATGTTTATATTTATATGATCCTTCCATTGTTTAATTAATGACAATATGCCTTCTCTTGATCATAAGTGAGTTGGTTAGAAAAGTGTAACAGGTTTTCTCGACCGGGTCCCCTCGGTTGAGCGTCGGTCGCGCTCCCCGAGGTTGGGGCGTGACACTTGGTCAGCATGTCCACAATCACCCACACCCCGTCAAATTTCTTCTTAGTCCATGGGAGCCCAACAACGAAATGTATAGTGACACACTCCTATTTCCACTCGGGAATCTCAAGTCGCTGAAGCAAATCGCCCGACGTCTGATGCTCATACTTCACCTGCTGATAATTTAGGCACCAAGCTACATACTCCACTATGTCTTTCTTCATAATCTTCCATCAATAGTGCTGCCTCAAATCCTGATACATCTTAGCAGCACCCGGATGAGTGGAGTACCGTGAACTGTGGGTCTCCTGAAGAATCAAATCACATAACCCGTTCACATTAGGCACACATAATCGGCCCTGTATCTGCAACACACCATCATCTCCAATAGAAACCTCCTTGGCATCGCCATGCTGAATCGTGTCCTTAAGGACAAGCAAATGGGGGTCCTCATACTGAAGCTCTCTGATGCAGTCATGTAGAGAAGACCGAGAAACCACGTAAGCAAGAACTCGATTGGGCTCTGAACATCCAATCTAACAAACTGGTTAGCCAAGGCCTAAACATCCATGGCTAGTGGTCTCTCTGCTGCCGGTAGATATGCTAAGCTGCCCAAAATCTCAGCCTTTCAACTCAAGGCATCGACCATAAAATTGGCCTTCCCGAGATGATATAGAATGGTGATATCATAGTCCTTAAGCAACTCTAACCATATCCACTTCCGCACGTTGAGATCTTTCTATTTGAACAAATGTTGTAGACTCCGGTAGTCGATAAAGACCTCACAAGGGACACCATACAAATAGTTTCGCCAAATATTCAATGCATGAACAATGGCTGCCAATTCTAAGTGCTGGACTGGATAATTATTCTCATGGGTCTTCAAGTGCCGTGAAGCATAGGCAATCACCCTACCATCTTGCATCGACACTGTGCAAAGGCCAATACGTGATGCATCACAATACACAGTATTAGACCCCGAGCCCGTAGGCAACACCAACACTGGGGTTTCAGTTAAAGCAGTATTGAGCTTTTGAAAGCTCGCCTCACACTCCTCAGACAATCTGAAAAAATCCCCCTTCTGGGTCAATCTGGTCATAGGTGCAGCAATAGATGAGAAACCCTATATAAAATGGCAATAATACTTGGCAAAACCAAGGAAACTCTGAATCTTACTAGCTAAAGACGGTCTGGGCCAACTTTGAACTGCTTCAATCTTCTTCAGATCTACCTTGATCACTCGACACCGCATGACCCAAAAACGCCACTGAATCAAGCCAGAATTCACACTTTGAGAATTTTTCTTACAACTTCTTCTCCCTTATGTTTTGAAGCACAATCCTCAGGTGTTGCACATGATCTTCCCCACTACGGGTGTACATCAAGATGTATTCAATAAACACAATGACGAATGAATCAATATAAGGCTGGAATATACTATTCATCAGGTTCATAAATGTTGCTGGGAAATTGATCAACCAAATGACATCACAAGGAACTCGTATTGACCATATCGAGTCCTAAAGGCAGTCTACAAAATATCCGAATACAGAATCTTTAGGTGATGATAACCTGACTGCAAATCAATCTTTGAGAACACTCTGGAACCCTCTAGCTGATCAAATAAGTCATCAATGCATGGAAAAGGATACCTCTTCACTATAACCTTGTTCAACTGTCGATAATCAATACACATGTGCATAGAACCATCATTCTTCTTCACAAACAAGACTGGAGCACCCCACAGTGACATACTAGGCCGAATGAAACCCTTATCAAGCAATTATTTCAACTGCTCCTTTAACTCCTTCAACTGCACTGGGGCCATGCGTTAAGGTGGAATCGAAATGAGCAAAGTGCCCGGCAATACGTCAATACCAAAATCTGTATCGCTATCGAGCGGCATGCCCAGAAGATCCACTAGAAATACGTCTAGGAAGTCTCTCACTGCCGGAACTGACTCAACGATAGGAGTATTAATACTAAAATCTCTCACAAAGTCTAGATAAGAATCACACCCCTTCTCAACCATCCATTGATCTTTTAGAAATAACACTACTCTGCTAGGAACATAGAAACCAAGCTAGGTGCATGTCTAGAAAAATCACTGAATCAGACAGCATACTCTGACACTGTAATAGTACCCTGGCGTAGCTGCTCAAATTCCGCATGCCATGCATCCCTAAGGGTCTGGGGAACAAATTCTCTCAAGAATAACTATGTAAATCGAGTCCATGTAAGTGAAGCTACATTGGCTGTGCTACGCTACTCGTTCACTCTCCACCATTGATATGGTGCTCCTCATAGCTGGAAAATAGTGAAAGCAACTCTGCTCGTCTCCACAATACTCATGGTGCGGAGAATACAGTGGCAATCCTCTAGAAAACCATGTGCATCCTTTGAAGTCAATCCACTGAAAGTAGGAGGGTGATACTTCTTGAACATCTCAAGTATAAGTTGATCCTCCTTAGATGTTGTTGTCCTAACTGTGGGCTGAATCGGAACAATAGGCTATACTGATATAACCTCTAGGACCTGATCAACATGGTCTTGCTGCTCTGGGGTCCGAGCCGCAGGAGTCTGAGCTCCTCCCCTAACCTAAGATATGGCTGGTGCAAGTGGAATCAACCCCGCCTGAGCTAAGGTACCAAACCTGCTCAAGAATTGTGCGAGGGTCTCCTAATGTGCAGGGGTGGCAACAGGTGCCTCGGGTGCCGGTCCACCAACTGGAACTATAGGTGGCTCCTCTGTCGCAGCTCGGGCAGGCGCTCTGGCTGCCCCTCCTCGGCCTCTTCCGCAACTTCTCGCGGCTCTAGTAAAGGGCGTGTGTGTCTGATCATCGGATCCTGCAGTGCGTGTCCTCACTATCTGTGAGAGAGTAAAAGTCAAAGATTTAGTGTTTGAAGTCAACCAATTCGCACGATAGGGAATAAAAGAAGAGAAGTTTTCTTACAATTTCATAGCCTCTCGAAGATAAGTACATATGTATCTGTACCGATCCGCAAGACTCAACTAAACCTTCTTATGACTCGTCACACCTATGAACCTAGAGTTCTGATAGCAATGTCATGACCACCCCAATATCCCTCCATAGGATGTCGTGATGGAACTTAGTCTCTACGACTAGGTAATCCTAACATTAGATAATAGCTTGACATAGATAATTAATAGAAATAATAAAAGAAGTCTAATAGCTCAAAAAATCTCCCGAAAAAGAATCTCAACAAAATACTTTCCCCCAAAACTGGTGGAACTGAGTCATAAGCTTTATAAAGTAAGCTAAAATGTCTACTACAGCACTGTCTGAATGAAAAATACAATAGGAAGTAAATAAAAAGGAAGGTGACTCCAAGGCCTATGGACGTGGAGCAGTTATACCCTGAGGTCTCCCAAAGCAGCAACTAAAATCAACCCTAGCGTCCGACACAGGCAGACGTACCTAGATCTGCACAAAAAGATGTGTAGAAGCGTAGTATAAGTACACAACAATGGTACCTAGTAAGTATCAAGCCCAACCTCGGTAGAGTAGTGACGAGGCCAGGTCAAGACACCTACTAGGATGTAAATAAACAATATGAAAAAATAAGAACAATAAATAATGGAAGGCGAAGAAATAACTAATACGAAATAAGTTATTAGCATGAGCTAATATCAGAATTTAAGCATGGAAATAACATAAAGAAAGCAAGAAAAGAGAACCACAATGAGCATATACGGACAACAAATTGTAGAACAACGAAACAAAATAACAAGAAGTGTTCCCACAAAAATTCTTTACAACATGAGATAAACAACGAGAATCAAAACGAGGTACCGCCTCATGTACAATAAGATCACAACCGAGGTACAACCTCACACATATCAAGAATCAAAAGCGAGGTACCGCCTCGTATTCACAATTCACAATCTCAATCAAAATCCTTCCTTATACTACCGCGTGAGCCTTACATTTAGATAGGTTTTGAAAATAGTTTTTTCTCAAAATAGCTGCACGCACTTTATCCCATCTTATGATGCCGCGTGGATTCACATAATTCCCTCACAAGAAACACACACATAAGTCTTTATGTGGCATGCACATTAACCCCTAGCCTTATACAGCCGCATGCACGTTAATTTCACATCGCGATAACAGCTAGCACCACAAGTTCCCATATATCACAACTTGCCAACAATCAACAATATGAATGTTTCCACAACAATAGCACATGGCTCCACCACAATGTGCACACGAATATCAACAATAACAATGAATGTAAAATTCTCAACAAGAAATATATCTCATCAATTATCAACTTCACCTCAAAGTGACACGGGTTTCACAACTTCAACACCAATAACTCAACAATGAGAAAAATAATGTATAACCACGGACTAAACACAAATAACTCACAATGGAAGAGATAACATGACTTCAAATAAGAAAATGAAAGAAATGACTTGTAACAATGACTTCAAATAATGATAATCAACAATAAAAGAGATAAAACGTACATTGACTTCAATTAATGATAATCAAAATTGAAAGGGATCATTTAAGGCATGTACAGATAGACTAATACACGTAAGAATAGATTGACTATGAGAATTTAGAACATGATATGATATTTCGATTAAAGCATGGAAAGAGTCTAAGTAGCCTAAACTGGTCAAATACCAGGTACAACCCGTGTACCCACTCGTCACCTTGCGTACACGACTTTCACATAGTACAAATTAATCAAACAATACCAATCCCAAGGGAGTAGTTCCCCCACATAAAATTAGGCAAGATACTACCTCAACTAGGCCAATTCAACTCTCGAAAATAGTTTTTCCCTAAAATTCGCCTCCACATGGATCAAATCTAACAAAAATTGATTTAATATCATCAAGCATTTCAAGAAAAATCAATTACAATAGATAAATCTAAGATCTTTACACTTTTTCCAAAAAGTCAATAAAAGTCAACATGGGGCTCGCCCGGTGAAAATCCGGGTCCAATGGTAGATTCCGACAACCCATAGCCCCACGAGTTCATATATGGGATTAGTTTTAAATTCGAGTCCAAATTGACTCTCAAAACTCGAATTCTTATTTTTCAAAATCTTCACAAGGTTTCATGATTTTCAATTTGATTCACATGATTTTGATGTTAAAATCTGAGATATATTGATGGAATATGATTGGAAATAGATTAGAATCACTTACCCAAAGTTTGTAGATGAACATTCCCTCTCCAAATCGTCTCCTACAGAGTCTAGAGTTAAAAAATGAGAGAATATGTTGAAAAATCCCGTGTCCCAACCCTTTGTACCAGTTGTAGTGGTCGTATTTGTGAACCCTCGCAATTGGGGACCAGGGCTCACATTTGAGCACATGACCTCTTCCTTCATCATCGCAATTGTGATAACCAGCTCCGCAATTGCGAAGCTGTGAGCCTTGCAAAAGCGAAAAAATGTTTGCAAATGTGAACTAAGTCAAAATCCTGTTGATTTCGCATGCGAAGGGGGTGTCGCAAAAGCGACATCTGGCCCCCCACTATCATATTCGTAATTGTGAAGTTTATGCTCGCAATTGAAATAACTAGGTACCAACAACACCAGCGTTCAATTTCAATTCAGTTCATTCTGAAACATGTCTGAAACTCATCTGAGCCCTTGGGACTCCAAACCCAAAAATCACACAAGTCTAAAAACATCATACGAGCTCGTTGGCATTATCAAAACACAAAAATAACATCTAAAACTACGAATCAAATATTAAAACACATGAATTTCAAAGTAAAGTTAAAAAATCTCTAGAATTACAACTGATCGTATGAATCCGATAAAATCAACGTCATATGATACCAAATTTTGCAGAAAAATCTCTAAATAGCATAACAGACCTATTCCAAGTCGAAAAATCAAATCCCAAACTCAATAGCTAAAATTCAACATGCAATCAAACTTTTAAACTTCAAATGGCAAAATTTCGGTAAAACAACATAAATCAATCTACGGACTTCCGAAACCAATGCCGGGCATACGCCCAAGTCCAAAATCACGATACAAAGCTGTCGGAGCTATCAAAAACTTCTTAGGGGTGGTTTTTACAAAAGTCAAAGTTTGATCAGCATTTCTACTTTAAGCTCTAAGTCAAAAATCAAAGGGTCCAAATCAACTTGAAAGCTTCCAGGAACAAAACTAACCGACCCCGCAGGTTATAAAATCATTAGCACACATGTGCAAAGCATAAAAAGTGGTAATGGGGTGCAATTACACAAAACGACTGGTTGGATCGTTACATTCAGAGTGCTAGGGTGTTCTCCAAGATTGACTTGAGGTTGGGGTATCACTATTTTAAGATTAGGGCTTCAGACATCCCTAAAATGACTTTCAAGGCTCGCAGTTTTGTGTGATATATTTTGGGTTGACTAATGCCCCCAACAACTTTCATACATTTGATGAATATTCTATTCTAGCCTTATTTGGATTGTTTCGTTATTATGTTCATTGATGATATCTTTGTATATTCTCGTAGTAAGGTGGGGAACGAGAAATATTGAGGATTGCACTTCAGACTTTTAGGGAGAAGAATTTGTATGCTAAGTTCTCCATGTGTGAGTTTGGGTTAGACTCGGTGGCATTATTGTGCCATATGGTGTCTAGTGATGGGATCAAGGTGGATCCGAAGAATATTAAGGCAGTTCAGAGTTGGCCTAGACCTTCTACCGCTTCACAGATTAGGAGTTTCTTAGGTTTGGCTGGCTACTCTCGCTGCTTTGTGGAAGAGTTTTCATCTATAGTAGCTCCATTGACCAAGTTGTTCTTTTTTCAGATAGTCCAATGAGTGTAAATAGAGCTTCCAAAAACTGAAGATTTCTTTGACTACAGCTCCAATTTTTGTGTTGCCCTCAGGATCGGGGATGTATAATGTCTATTGTGATGCTTCCTGCGTGGGCCTTGGGTGTGTGTTGATGCTGATAGTAGGGTGATAGCTTATGTGTATGCCAGTTGAAGTCCCATGGGAAGAACTATTCAGTATATGATTTGGACTTAGTAAATATTGTGCACATGCTCAAGATTCGGAGGTATTACTTATATGGCGTGTCTTGTGAGGTGGATATAGATCATCGTAGTCTTCAGCATCTATTCAAGTAAAAGGATATGAACTTGAGGTAGTAGAGGTGGCTAGAGTTATTGAAGGATTATGATATCACTATCTTGTATCACCTAGGAAAGACGAATGTGGTAGCAGATGACTTGAGTATAATGGCAAAAAGTATGGGGAGTTTGGAATTTATTCTAGCTATAAGGGGACCGCTGGCTATGGATGTTCAGGATTTGGAAAACAGATTTGTGAGATTGGATATTTCTGATCGTAGCAGAGTTCTCGCTTGTAATGTAGTGCAATCATACTTGTTTGAGCGCGTCAAGGCTCATCAATATGATGAGCCTCATTTGCTTGTCCTTAAGTATACAATGTCGCGAGGTAGAGCTAAGAGGTGGCTATTGGTGATGATGGCATGTTGCGACTTCAGGGTCAGCTTTGTATCCACAATGTGTATAGTTTGCTGGAGTTAATTATTAGGCATGATCATAGTTCACGGTATTCTATCCATCTAGGTGCTATGACGATGTATCATGATTTGAAGTATCATTATTGATGGTGGGGGATGAAGAAGAACATTTTTGGATATGTTGCACGGTGTTTGAATTGTCAGCAGGTCAGGTATGAGCATCACATACCGGGTGGTTTGCTTAAGAGGTTACATATACTGGAATGGAAGTAGGAGCGCATTACTATGGACTTTGTGATAGGATTGCCATGGACTTTGAGGATATTTGAAGGTGTTTGGGTCATTGTGGGCAAACTGACCAAGTTTGCACATTTCAATCTAGTCATGACTTGCCACACTTCAGAGCAATTGGCTAAGATCTACATCAGAGCGAGATTGTTTGCTTGCATGGTGTACGTATTTCTATCATCTCGGATTGTGGAACTCAGTTTACATCCCACTTCTTTAGAGCTGTTCAGCATGAGTTCGGCATGCAGGTTGAGTTGAGCACTGCATTTCACCCTTAGACGGATGTGCAGTCAAAACAGAGTGTTCATATTTTGGAGGATACAATAACAACTATTAGTCTAGTATCAAGATGGTTTGTATGAGGCCTTATACTGGAGGCGATGTCATTCTCATGTTTCCTGTACTCCTCCCCCTCCCCTCCCCCTTCGGGACTCTATTTTCTTCAATAATTTAATTATTTTTTTCAAAATTCACACAAAATCAAAGGAACTAATGTGCTACTTTACTATTTCACACAAGAACAACATTGGAATTTGAGCTCGATAACTAAAAAAGAAAATACTTTTTTTTGAAAAATAAAGTATCATTTTCGCAGCATAAAAATAAATTACTCCTTTTGTTGAATGAAAGAAAATATTTTTTGTACATCATGAAAATAAAATACTCAGTTTGTTGAAATGACAAAAAATATTTTTTCTACATCATGTAAATAAATTATTTGCGTTTGTTGAAATAAAAGAAAATACTTTCTCTGCATCATGAAAAGAAATTACTCGTTTTGTTGAAATGAAAGAAAATATTTTTTCAACATCACGAAAAAAAAATATTTAGTTAGTTGAAATGAAGAAAATACTTTTTCTACAACATGAAAAGAAGATACTCATTTTATTGAAATGAAAGAAAATAGTTTTTCTACATCATGAAAAGAAAGTACTCGTTTTGTTAAAATGAAAGAGAATATTTTTTCTTGTAACTTCCGACCGGTCGTTTTTAGTAATTTAGCCTCGATCCCTTATTTATTGCCTCCTCTATGTTATATTATGATTATTACTTGCCCGGGTATTTGATTTTGGTTCGGGTGAGTTTGGGAGTCAAGTGGGACACATAGTCCCTAAGTTGGAGTATTAAGTTGAAAGAGTTGGCCGTAGTTTGACTTTTGTGTAGACGACTCCGAAATGGAGTTTTGATGGTTCCAATAGCTATGTATGGCAATTTTAGAATTAGGAGCATATCCAGATGTTGATTTGAAGGTCCGTTGGTTGTTTCGGCGTTAATTAGCGAAAGTTAGAAAATTGAAGGTTTGGAAAGTTTGACTAGGAGTTGACTTTATTGATATTGGGGTCGGATTTTGATTCCGGAAGTTGAAATAATTCTATCATGTCATTTAGGACATGTGTGCAAAATTTGAAGCCAATCGGAGTTGTTTTGGTATGAATCAGCATTAGATTTTGGCATTCGGAAGTTCATAGTTGCATAGGTTGAATTGGGTTGCGATTCGTAGAATCGATGCCGTTTGATGTGATTTTTGGCCTTGAGAAGGTCCGTTATGTATTTTATCACTTTTTAGTATATTCGAACAGGGTCCCCGGGGCCCCGAGTGTGATTTGGATCGAATCCGGAACAATTTGGACTTGATCTCATTGCTGAAGCTGGGTTGTGTCTGGTGAAATCGCGCCTGCGCACTATTGGCCACTAGTGCAGACTCGCAAATGCAAGGGGTTGATCGCAGAAGTGAGTTGTGGCCTGTCCAACTGGGATTGTATATGCAATCAGAGTTCTACAGAAGCGGAGTCACAGGGGAAATTGAGGAGGTGCATAAGCGGAAAGGCTAGCCGAGCCTGGGATCGCAGAAGCGGAGCCCCTTTCGCAGGAGCGAGAGCGCATATGTGCATTGGGATAAGTGAGAACTGCACCTGGAATGGAAATATCGTAGGTGCAGAGCCACAGATGCGGATATGGGTTTGCATATGCAAATTCACTAGGCAGAAAAGGGGTCTTCGAGGGTTTGAGTTTCATAATCCATTTTTGGACCTAGAGACCTCGGTTTGTGGTGATAGTTTTGGGAGATTAGCAAGGAATTCATTGGGGAAGGAAATCCTAACTCGGTTTTGGTTATATTACATAAATCTATTATTAATTTCATCATCAAGTTAGGAATTTGAGTTGGAAATTGGGGCAAAATTGTGAAAACTTCCTAGACTAAATTTTTGGGTTTTGAAAGGCGAATTGCTAGATTCGAGTCGTTCGGAGTTGGATAATCGATGGAAAGACCTACTAGTGGATTGAGTTAGCATGTTTTGAGGTAAGTGTCTTGCCTAAATTTGTGTGGGGGAATATCCCCCTTAGGATTGGTGTTGTTTTGTGATAATTATGATGTGCGGAAGCCGTGTATGCAAGGTGATAAGTTTGTACACGGGCTAAATGTGGAAATTTACCTGTTTTAGCTATGTAGATTCCTTTCATGTCTTAAATGACTTATCTTAACATGTTATCTTCATCTTCATTAGTCTATTTTCACATGCTTTACTTGTCTTATCTCTTACTTGTTAGTTTCTCTACATGTTTAGTTGAAGTTCTTGTTTCCTTTATTCATATTCATTATTTAACCGTTGAATTCTCTACTTGAAGTTGTTATTTGGAATATCTTGTTGTTGAAAGTGGCATTGAGTTATAAAGGTTGTGATCCACACTGAGGCAAAGTGTTTGTGAACAACTAATTTTTGACCACACTCAAATGTTATACTATTTTAGTGTAAATATTCCTTTTAGGCCTAATATTAATGTTTTAAGCTTTTATCTTACACTTAGTAGATTTTATTTAATTAAAATAAGTAAATAAATAATAATAATACTCACATTCTTAAACTGTGAATATATATACGGAGTATCTTTTAATTAGAATTTTAATAAGTAAACTATTATATTATTTTTTTTGTTGTTGCATAATTTAAACTATAGTGTAAATATTGAGTTTTCATATTTTTATAGTTTCCTTTAAGTT
>ML415635.1:52663-76990 GCA_005239525.1 Nicotiana knightiana | reverse complement strand
CTAGTTGGTTAGAGTGTTGGGTTTCTACTTTGGACCCCTCCATTGGCACCTCAATTTTCATCTATAATGTACACTACTCCTGGCTACTATCCATAATATCAGCATATTGAGCATTAAAAACTTCAACTAGTTGACTCGCTTGAGCCTCCAAGTTGCGAATAGTTGCATCTTGCCTTTGTACCCGCAATTGTATCTCCTCATGTTGTATCAAAGGTCACTTCATCATATCCTCGATATTTTTTAGGTCATCATCACTGGGTTCTTTGCTTATATTAACTTCACAAGAAAAGAAGAACCATCAAAGTACGGGGTTGGGGGAAGATAAGAAATATAAGCACAACCATGAAAGTGACCATCTTGACCACCATACATATCACACAGATTCCACACATAAGATTGAATTGGTGCACATAACTCGCTCTCGGGAATATTTTGATAATTTTGCACTGGGTGACTTCCTCCATAATATGCATAACGAGGATCAGAAGTAGAATTACCAACATCCAAACTCTCATAATTTCACGATGCCATGTTCTTCAAATTAAAAAATACAAATAAAATAAAGAAAATAAAAACAACATACTAAAAAAAATCAAACTTGAAACCTAGCAATATGTACACCTACAGCTACACTTGATAATACCGTTAAGTCCCCGGCAACGGCACCAAAATTTGATCACGCTCAACTATGTCTAATAAAATACTAAGCAGGCATTGCAAATATAATCCGGGGTATTTAGCCCAGAGTTGATCCCATAAGGAATTAACGTATCAAGCAAGCCGTCAGAATACGAAACTTTTACTTAATCAATTTTCTCAAGACTTTTGAAGATCAATTGGTGATGTTTTACCATTTCTACTGACACAATTAATAAAATAACGATTAACTAACAATATGATGTAAACAATAATAATAAAGGTCTAAGGTTATGATTTCCCCCGTCAGTGAACTTCCTTCTCAGATACTTCCTATAGTTTGATAAGTTGTCTCTATCAATCATGAACACTCTATCTACCATAAATCTCTCTCAAGTAATTATGATAATTTACTAGACGTACTCTCTCAAGTTACGCTAGCTAGATTGCATTACAGTTCACTTTAAACTGTACTCGAAANGATTAAAGAAATTAGCTACTCATGCTCATAATAATCAAATCCAAAATAACTTGCATAATTAAATTACAGAGTAATGAATAAAAGATGTAAAAATCAATGTTTTGCTTTGCTGAGTAGTATTCCACATGCTTTTCTTCACTCTAATGGCATCTCCCCTTCAAATTTGTGTTTTAGGGTCTATTTATATGTTTAGGACAAACCCTAAACGTGTAGGATACTTCTATTCAAACTGGGAAACACTTAAAACCTTCAAAACTCGGATTGGGCCGGACCAGGGACCAGGCTTTATAGCCCAAACGCCCGGATAAAGCATGTCCAGGCCTGGCGTTAGGGCACAAACGCCCCCCAAACGCCTAGTCTTACCAGGCTTTATGGCCCAAACGCCCGGATATGACCAGGCTTTACAACTCAAACTCCCGGCTATAGCCCGGCTCACTCCTTTTGGACTCTTGAGCGTATTTTTGACATTTATGCATCCATTTAGCTCGACTTCCATCTCCAATTCACCTACACATAAAATAGACTCCATTATGCACATACGAAGTGTATTTTTATCCTTAACGCACATAAAATGTAAGGCACATAATGCGTTAAACCATGAATTATAGCCACACATCAATAAACGACGTCAAATTCACTCAACAATATCTGCCATTTTGCTAGCCTTCCTATAGGCATGGGCTTCTGTAAGATATACTTCAAAGGATCCATCCTTGATATGAAATATGTGGTATAGGCGCAGAAGTAGTGCCTTAATTTCTGGGCTATCCATGTCAGAGCACAGCAAGTGCATTCCAGTAGAGAATACTGTGCTTCGTAAGATGTGAACTTCTTACTCAAATAATATATGGCATGTTCTTTCCTTCCTCTATCGTCATGTTGTCCTAAGACATAACCGAAAGCCCCATATAATACGGAGAGGTAGAGTAGCAGTGGTCTATCAGGTTCTGGTGGGATTAGGACTGGTGGTGTGGATAGATATTCTTTGATTTTGTCAAAATCCTTCTGGCAGTCTTCAGCCCAACTAGTGGCGGCTTCCTTCTTCAACATTTTGAAAATCGGCTCACATATCACAGTTGATCGTTCTATGAAGCGGCTGATGTAATTGAGACGCCCCAAGAAACTCATTACGTCTTTCTTGTTCTTTGGAGGTGGTAAATCCTAGATAGCATTTACCTTTGATGGGTCTAGCTCAATTCCTTGGCAGCTGACGATGAATCCTAGCAATTTTCCAGCATGAACTCCAAAGGCACATTTTGTGGGATTCAATTTCAAATTGTACCTCCGAAGTCGGTCAAAGAACTTTCTCAAATCTGCTATGTGATCTGTAGCCTTCTTGGATTTGATAATGACGTCATCTACATACACGTCTATCTCCTTGTGTATCATGTCATGGAAAATAGTTGTCATGGATATCATGTAGTGTCCCCAGCATTCTTTAGACCAAGCAGTGTCATTTTGTAGCAGTACACTCCCCATGGTGTGATGAAAGCTGTGTTCTTGGCATCTTCTTCATCCATCCAGATCTGATGATAACCCACGAAACAATTTACACAGGATTCAAGTTCATGCTTGGCGCAATTGTTGATCAGTATTTGTATGTTTGGTAGTGGGAAATCATATTTTGGACTTTCTCTGTTTAAGTCCCGATAGTGGACACACACCCTTACTTTCCCGTCCTTCTTCGAAACCGGCACAATGTTGGTTAACCAAGTCGGATATTCAACTACGCTGAGGACCTTAGCTTTGATTTGTTTAGTGACTTCTTCCTTGATTTTCAGACTCATATCCGGTTTGAACTTTCTGAGATTCTTCTTTACCGACGGACACATAGGATTGGTGGGTAGATTATGAGCCACTACGGATGTGCTTAATCAGGTCATATCATCATACGACCATGCGAAAATGTCTTCATACGCTTTTAGGAAATGAGTGTACTCTTCCTTCTCTGACGGTGACAAATGAATGCTTATGCGAGTTTCTTTGATTGTTTCGGAAACTCCCAAGTTGACTATCACCGTTTCGTCCAAGTTGGACTTATGCTTATTTTCAAATTTCTCAACTTCTCTGACAATTTCCTCAGGTATTACATCTTCTTCTTCTTCTTCTTCTTCTTCTTCTTCTTCTTCTTCTTCTTCTTCTTCTTCTTCTTCTATTTCTTCCGAGTCACTATCCTTATGTTGCGTTGTCTCATTACATGTCACAGTTCTTGGTTCATCGAGGTAAGAAATAGTAATGTTGTAGAGAGAAAGATATAGAGAATAGTGATAAATAATAAAACATTAAGTCATTAATAAATATCAAAGTCAAACAAAAGCGATTTTAAGGATTCAAACAATGTTTCCAAAACGAAATAATGAAAATGCCTTAAAAAAAATGCTCAAAAAGATTATTTTCGAAAATAAATGACACTAGTAGCCAGGCAACCCTGGGACTCGACAGGCCCTTGATGGTGTGCCTTTCCAGTTTCTGAGGACGACTCCTTTCTCCACTGTCCGGATGACGAGGCCTTCCTCCTCCTCCTCAACTATTACACTGCAATCCATCTCTTCGTCTTCTAAGAATAGATTCCTCGAACTAGCTAGCACTTCATCTTCTTCAGATCCCCACATCATATCAGCCTGATGGAAGGATTGGCTAAAATGTGGTATTGGATGTTCAAGAGGGTATTAAGGACTGCGCCATGGTGGCGACCAATTTTGATACTCATGCCAAGCGTACTGATATCACAGTCTGAAATTCGTACCATGACGCTTTAACTGTGTTGGTTTGGCAATACCCTAGAGATTCTTTCCGAGCCCTTTACCAGGTTCATATCCTACCCATGACAATATGCTCTCTATTTTTCTAGTCTACCACTTGTCCTTCTCAATTGCATTAACACACTCAATGCGATGGTACGTATCTCCACCCAACTTCCTTCTATTTTCCACGACCGGAACAGTCTGATTGGTGTAAATGGGGTTACTGCCGTCCCCATGAATGGTCACCTCCTGATGGTTCCATTTGAACATCACAACCTGGTGCAGAGTAGATGCTACAGCCCCAGCGGCGTGTATCCAAGGTCGTCCCAATAGTAAATTGTATGACGCAGATATGTCTAGTAATTGGAATTCGACATCAAACCAAGTTGGGCCCATTTGTAAGCAAAGGTTGGTTTCTCCGATCATGGCCCTATGAGATCCATCGAATTCTTTTACGTTCATAGTTCCTGCTTGTATCTCATGCAATCCTTTACCCAGTCTCTTCAAAGAGTTTAATAGACAGATATTGAGACTTGAACCTTCATCTATCAAAACCCTGGCTAGGAATTTGTCTTCACACAGTACCGTGATATGCAATGCTCTATTGTGGATCAATCCTTCCGGTGGAAATTCGTATTCATAGAAGGTGATATTATGGCTTTCCAATACTTGTCCTACCATGTTAGCCATTTCTCCACCGGTAATAATGTTGGGTACATAATCCCCGTTCAATCAATGCGTTCGTATTTGCTTCAGAATTCTGCAGTAATGATAGAATACATATCTGAGCAGGGGTTTTGTTCAGATGGTCCACTACAGAGTACTCTCTTGCTTAAACTTTTCTCCAAAGATCATCTTGGCCGGTTTCAATGATAGGCTGTTTGGAAGCGGCTTCTTTACTTGTTCCCCCTATGTGCTCAGGTCATACCTTGCGCTACACCTATTTTCTCCATTTTTTCCTTTCCTTTCCTCATTGCTTCTGCCACATAGTCCAATGGTATAACATTGGACATAAAGGACGGTGCAGGTGCTACCATCACAATGAAAGGTGTGGTCACTTCTACTTCAAACGGAACAGGCGCAGCTGCATGTGTTGTCACTTCCACTCTAAATGGAGTTAGCGCGGCTACTTCAACTTTGACTAGTGGTTGTATCTATACCACAATAGGAGTGAGAGTGATTGCAGTGTTCTTAGGATCATCCTCTTCTTGAATGAGACCAATTGACCCTTCCGGGTCCCATTCTTCATCAGTTTCTATCACATTTACCCCTCGCCCCTTTGATCTGACAGGGATTGTTGCGGACATTAGATGCATCCTCTCTTGCTTATATAAACTTGGTATCAATTAACGTCTGGATCTTGTCTTTGAGAGGGAGATATTCTTCGATGGTATGATCCTTCATGTCGGGGTGGTAGGCACATGTCTTATTTGGAATGACCCATTGAGAGGAGTTTTCCATGGAAACAACGGGAATATGAATGACATAACCAACTGCTTTCAGTCTCTCACATAAATGATTGATGGGTTCAGCAATAGGGGTGTATTGTCTAGGCGGCCTGCGGTCGAAATTTGGTATGGGTTTCTGATAGTTTTGGGGGGCTGGTGGTGAGTGGTAGTATGTTGGCTGAGTATTGTAAGTATGGTAAGTAGTGGCGGGTTGCGGATATCTGGGAGGTGAAGGTTGATATGTGGGTGGAGGTGTTTGGCATGTGAGAGGAGATTTTGGGCCTTGGGCCACCATCATGGCCCCTTACTTCCTTCTTCTTGGATATGCTTCCTGACTTCAAGGCCTTGTTGGTAGCTTGTAATTCCTCAAAATTGGTTACCATCCCCACTTTAAATTCCTTCTTCAACTCTTTCTTTGAATTTGATGATGTCGGAGAAATTGTGACTTTCAATAACCATTAACCTAGAGTAGTATTGCAGATCCTAGGCCCGGACAAAGAATTTGTTCATCTATTCTTCTTCCAATGCCAGCCTAACTTTTGCAGCTTCCGATCTCCACCGCGTAGCACACTCGCGAAAAGTCTCTGTCGGCTAATTCTTAAGATTTTCGATATAAAAGACATCTGGTGCATTCTCCGATATGAACCGATCCATGAAGTCCGACGTTATGCTTACCCAGTTAACCCACTTATTTGGATTTTGATACCAAGATAGGGCGTCTCCAGTGAGGCTTCTCATGAATAACATCATGCGAATTCTTTCATCTTTTCCAACTCTTACGAGCTTGTGACAGTATGTCCTCAGATGCACATTTGGGTCACTTGTTCTGTCAAACATCTCGAACTTGGGAGGTTTGTAACCCTATGGTAGTTCTACGTCCGGCTGAATACACAGATCTTCATAGTTCAAACCCTTAAAGCCTTTACCCCCTTCGATGCCTTGGACTCGACTTGTCAGCTTGATAAGTTCCTCTGCCATATTCTTGATGAACAAGTATTTTCTTGGCGGATTCTGGTGTGTATGGAGTTTTTTGTGAAGTTTGAGGTAAGGTTTCTATGTATATGAGATTACTTTGGTGGACTCCAGGGATTTGGCTGTAGTAGTGGTCATTGGTTGAGTTCTGTGGATCGGGGGTAGGTTGTGGTGTGCTTTGAGGAGTATGGTAGTATGTGGGTACTCGGTTGGATGATGTTGGTGTTGGGGAGGAGTTGGTACCAGTAGAGGATTAGGATTTTGGGGAGGATTTTACGGGTGCTGATTTTGTGTGTTTGAGGAGGCGCTGGGTTTTGGGAGTTTTGTTGGTTGGTGTCTGGGACGTTCAAAGTGAGGGAGAGGTTTGCCAAGTTACAGACCTGCTCAAGTTCCCCTTGTAACTCCAGTATTTTCTGCTCCAATCGTAGGACCAAATCATTTTATGCCGGAGTACTCTGGCCATCTGAAGTCTCAACATTCTCTGCATGTGTAGCGTTGTCTTTCCTAATACCAATCATGTCGCCCATCTTAAATTTTCCCTTGTTTTTAGGATCACTTGGAGGAGGAGGAGGAGGAGGAGGACCTCTGGATCTAGTATGATATGCCGATAATGCTAGTATGCACGAACTAACCTTAGGGAATGGGAATAATCAAAACAAAGAAAAGCAAAAAGGTAAACATGTCAGTAGGGAGTTTTGAAAGGATATTTTTAGTATTTAAACAAGTATTGTAGAATTATAAATTCGAGTCCTAATTTTTGGGACCTCATTATGCCCGAGGTAGGCCTAGCGACATATAGATTTTGAGAAAACTCATGTCGATAATTGCGTCATTTCATTAATATGATAAATAGAGCAAATCCCTACTAAAAAGACAATAATTATAAAGAGTCACTAGTGGCATTTTCCTTATTACAATTGAATTCTAAAACGAATCTAGAAAATAGGTAAATATTAATCCTAATCTACTCGGTCCCAGAGGGACCTTCTCCAAGCTTGGCCTTCTTAGCCCCATCGATCAGATTCCCCAGGTTGTGCATGTCCAACAGCAGATAAGCCCTTTCTAGATGTCCTCCTTCATTGCCCTATGCATTCTGACAATCCAGAACTCTTCTCCTCATATTCCCCTCAAGCTCCAACAAACCCTGCTCCAAATACTCCAACCTCTCTGTTGATTTGGTAGCAATTTCTTTCCATTTATTGACTATTTCCATGTCCACTTTGAGTTGTTCCATGTGTCTGGCCTCATATTCAAAGATCCTTTTTGTGTAACCTCTTGTATTTTACTTGTGCTTCGAAAGTATCGTCTATAACCCTATTTCCCAAATCATCCCTAGCTTGAATTCTCCTATTATGCTGGGTAGAAATACACATGGCCGACATGATACCGGTCTGGCTCAATGGTATCCTTTTTCACAATGATCTTTAGATGCCACATGTGTTGTGCCTCACACTTAAATGGAATGGCATCGCCCTGGAAATCTTCTTTGTAGTGAACCATCTTGGAAACTCGTGGTATGACTTGCTTCCTCCCAGCCTGCCTCATGACTCTGATAGGAGAATAAGGATAGATACCCTTTAACCAGATCAGCACTAGGTGAGGAATATCTCTTGGCCTGATGATGAACTCGCTAGTGGGGAACCACTCTAACATCCAATGGACTTTGTCGTCAGTCAAATTGTTAAAGAGGTGTACCTAGCCCACAACGTTTCCTAGTTATGCAAACATGTCCGGGATGAAATTCATTCTTTTTTAATGGTGAAAAGCTATGTGGTCATTCCATGGTCGCCGCGGAAATTCCTAACGGTATTGTCCCCTTTGAAAATGTTCCAACAGCCATATTTGTAGAAACATATTACAACCCTCAAAATGCCTATATCATTTCTTGCAGCGGTCTAGGGCTCGGTATATCTCTGCCACAATCATTGGGACAATAGTGTAAGTCTGTCACTCGATTCCTTCCATTAAGGTCTTGGTAACCATAACTGAGAGTGTGGATCATTTATCCTTGTATTGGGAATACTAGCATCCCCAGAAAATAGACGATGAACACAAAAAACTAGCGATGAGTGAAACCCATAGAAGTGATGGCAAACTCATCATGATAGAGGCGGTAGGACTTGGTGTGCCCATAACATTCGTAAAGGAAGTAGAAACGTATATAAGACTTCTTCGGGCAAACTAACTCATCATTTCTTGTAAAGCCCATCATTTTCAGAAATCCTCGAGAAGTGCGATTTTCCAGTACCAACAGACCAGGGCTATCCCAGGGAAGCCCATCAATCCTCAATAATGGAAGTCATCTCTATATCACTGAAATAGAAAAACCCTCTTTTCATCCCAGAACATAATAGCAGCCTCGATCAGTATATTGTTTGGCTGAATGTCTAGTAAATAAGGTAAATTCTCGAGAAATCTTTTCACATGATTTTGTTCTCTTGGCGAGAGATTTTCCCACCTATCTAGCAATAAAGGTGGGATACATCGCACCATGCCGAACCTGGGGACTTCGTGCCTCATTTCTGTAAAACAAATAAGTTAGCCATTTCCCCCTCCGGATTCTACTATTTATACACTAATGATCATCATATCGGCACGTTTTCTCCAAATAATGCACATATCATGATTGTGCCCATTGGGATTATGGAAATCCCGATGGGCTTTGGACAAGGCTTGCCTTAGAGAGTATTACGCGGACAACGTTCTAACCCATCCTAGGTTTAGACATGATGCATGCAAAGTTAACATCAGAGTGGGGTTTCTATAAGAGTCTAGACCGGTACCCTCAAGTGGAAAACTCGAAAGGGAAAGGCACGGAACCGTCGATTGCACCGCTGATCGACTAGTTTTACCAGTAATAAGCCTTTCCAAATTTAAAAAGGGTGATATAGGAAGATCTCGGACACTCATCGAGTTCCGCTATGGTATTAATTGTGCACGAGTGGAATATGATGTGGAGCATGCTTTATGAAAAGATAAAACAACACGCTGCCAAGTATTTTGCGTGATGAAAGCGATAAATACAGTATTTAATAAATGTAAAGACAACAAAGAAAGAAAAACAGGGAAGAAGTTAGTTCGCATAATGTGAAAAATTGTAATAAAGCAAATAAAGGGGTGAGGATTGGGAAAGACATGATATAACAAAATTTAAAAGTTGAAGCCAGTGAACATGATTAAGAAATAAAAGAAGGAATTCACATTAAGCAAAGAGTTGCACGTGAGTTCATATAAACAGGAAATAGGGAAGAGGGTGTGCATGTAGAAATAAAAAGGAAAAATAGGAGCGGGATATTCGAGTGACAGAAAAATAATAAAGACACGCTTATTGGGAGAGACTAATTCATATAGACCAAGTTTGCAATGGTAAGAGCCTAAAAATATCCCCCCAGAGTTGCCATGCTGTCGCGCCCCTTTTTCTCGTGAAATCGGATTTTGACATGTGACAATGCTTTTAAGGAAGGGTATTAAAATAGAGAGTCGCCACCTAACAGATTAAGGTGCATTAGGGCACCTATTTGCAGAAAACTCTGTATTAACCAGTTGTGTCACCAAAGATCGGGTAAGAGCTCAAATTACCTTGAGGAGAAGGTGTTAGGCACTCCTCGAGGTCCACAACGGTGGGTCCCAGCCGAACTCGAATTATATGATTTAGTCTAAGAGAAGAGAAGCAATTTGAACAAATAAAATAAAATGATTAACTTTAAACAAAGGTGGGGGCGGGGGATCCCAAGTTTTTTAGCCTAAAGGATCACCCCGTGCAACATAAGTAATACTACGTAACTCCCTCAAGATGGGGTGGTACTCATATTATTCAGCGAGCACATACTATCATCTCCTTCTACCCGATTACTATCTTTAAATTGTTTACCTAAAGTGCACTAGTCAATTATTAGTCGTACTCTATGCGTGCACTACCCGTCCCATGCCTATAGTCCAAGAGGTATTTGGACCTCTATTTCAGGGTGGTTCTAGACTTTAACTCAGGTTGCTCAAAAGGGAAAATACTAGGTGATATACAAAACATTTTGGAATTTCACATATAAGAAAATAAGGGCTCAATTTAGTCTCCGCACTTAGACAACAAATGCACGCGAAACTGATTAACATTGACAATTGCATATTTGCACCAGTTAAAACTGATTAACATTAACATTCTTTAATACGCTTTCCAAAAGCCTAAATAATTTACCTACAGGTTTTAAGCATAAGGGGATTAAACCTATAGGAATTATGTCTAGGTGTTCTACGCAATAATGAATAGTGGTAATCACGGAAGAATATTAGAAATTACTTATTTAGTCATATAGGCATGTTTTCTAGTGATGATAATGACACTGTTGAAAACTCTTGAATAAACGAGCAAGATGATAATTAAATTGGTTTAGACCTACAGGCTTGATTTCTACAATTAAAGCTAATTTTAGATCCTATAGACATGATTTCTAGAATTTGTAAATAGGGAAGCATGTAAAAAGAATATGGCACGCACATTGAATCATACAATTCCCTATAGGCATGGTTTCTAACAAGCAGAAATAGAACACAATTGAACCAAGTGCTAAACCTATAGGCAATATTGCTAACATATAATGATTGAATACCTATAGGCATGGTTTCTAACACACGACAACTAAACATACAATAACACATTATTGAACTTATAGGCAAGATTTCTACCCAATTTAATGCAAGTATAATATGAAAATCCCTTTCCCAATTTCACTAATACCCCTAAATGTTATTACAATAATTATTATAGACCCAGAATGAATATCATAAATTACAAAGCAGAATAGCTATAGGGAGCCTGGAGTATGCCCAAATTACACCTGGACATGCTAGGCCTTCATTCTCACAATTCACAAAGCCCCAAAGTTACATACTCATAGACATAAAGAAGCTAGGAATTGAGTGACTCATGCAGTGAGAACAAGACAGAGTTGAGCATATAGAATGAAGGCCCTAGTGTGTCAGATTTCTCAAGGGCTTTAAGAACCAAGGGCAGTGTTCACTCTGCGGTGGTTAAAAAAGACAGTTTAGAGGAAGGATTAGGGACCAGATCCTACTGTGTCAGAGTTCACGAGGGTCTCAGATGAACCCTGAGCAGTGCTCACACTAGGGAGGCCAAAGGACAGAACCTAGATAGCCTTGGCTTGCAACTGGCTAAGAATGGGATTCAAAAGAGCTTAGGTGACAGGGAAAGAAAGGACCAAAACTGAGAAAACAGGAATTGGGGATTTAAACAGACATGACCAAATCGAGTTAACAAACAAATACTTAAACAAATCATAGAACTTAGAGAAAAACAAGCTTAATGAAAATGATAAACAGGATCCACATTATAGCACAACAGCAATCACATGCTAAAGCATAAGTTGGCAAAGAACATATTTGTAGATTTGGCAAGATCATAGGTGCAGAATAAGTTAAAACATGGATGAATTAGGCTGAGTACATAACCTAGTGTTATTATCAAGAAAAACAGGACAACATTGTGATGATTCAAATAATCATAGAAGGGGAAGAGCATCTAGCTAGCAGGGGGTAAAGTTACAGTCAAAAATTAAGACATCTATACAAACTATTTTTCAAAGTAGAAGGTAACATAGTCATAATGGTCTAACCAAAGATGATCCAGTTAGTTTCAAAGGTTAAAGCAACAATTCAAACATGATTAGACAACCATTCCAAATTACATACAAACACTAGAAGGGTGTGGGGTCGAGTGGTCATGTTGACACAATAGTAGAGTAGCAGATCCTAAGTAGAAATGAGAGTCTTAACATAGGCTAGCATAAATATGAGGCATTAACTACAGGGATTCAAGGCAAGTGAGTAATCATGTTCATAAGCATTCTGGAATCAATACACTAACTGAATAGACCTTAAGAAAGTTCAGATAACTTTAGAACTGGTAACATTAGGAGCAGTTAAGTGTTAAAGAGACTAAGACATACAAAGTTGATAATAAAAGCATATTGAACCATGGATTCAGTAGTAATAACATATTCCAATCAGAGATATGTAAGAAAGAAATTGCAGAAGTCAAGTGACTCACTAGGTAAGTGGAAAAAATGCACAAAATAATAAAAGTCCACAGTATAGCAAGATTTCAGAACTGAATGGCCTTGTCTTCTAGCCGGCCAAAGTCAGAATATAGAATGCAAAATCAGGATAAGTTTTAGGTCTAGTAAGGCTATATCGAGTTCAAAAAGAGGTAGTCGAAGCTAATCGAAAGGGAGTGGGGAATGGTTTATATAGTGATAGAAATCAAGACATAAACATGGAAAATAAATCATTCATATGCAAGTAGGTTAGAATGAAAATATTCTGGAATCAATTTGAGGTAACTTAGGGCACAAATCAAGGATTCACTAAATATGGAAAACATACAAAATTATTCAGAAATATTTAAGGCAAAAATAATACCAAGAATACAAAATCGTTCAGAATATTTAAGGTAGACATTAAAGTAAAAATTATGGAAACACAATGTAACGACCCGGTATATCGTTACGTAGAACTTGCATTAAAATTTCTGTTATTGATGTGTTAGAGTTGGTAGGCTTGAAATCGGAATGATTATAATGAGAATGTAATCACTTAGTCCTTAAAAATAACCTTAGAAAGAGAAAAGTCAACTGAGAGTTGACTTATTAGTAAAGGACCTCAGAATGTGGATTTTACAACTCGAATAGCTTCGTTAGGTGATTTGGGACTTAGGAGTGTGTCCGGAATATTGTTGTGATGCCCGGTGTAGAATTAGGCTTGAATTGGCGAAAGTTAGTTTTTGGTAATTTTCGGTCGCAGTGAAAAATGGCTATCGTGGTCGGAATGGAATTCAGATAGTAGGAACATGTTCGTAATTTCATTTTGGATATGCCTGCAAAATTTCAGGTCAACCGATTAGGATTTGGGGTCGTGACACACAAATAATACCAAAACACAAAATCATTTAGAATAATTAGGCAAATATTACAGTAAAATTAGGGAAACATAAGGAAAGAGAGTAATCAAACACAGAAAAAGAAAGATTCATCAGATTCAGTAAGAAGAAGGGAAAAGTTTCAAACCCTAGTTTTAGGGAAAGTGTAAAATCAGCGGGATATACAAAAATAAAGTAAAAAATCACACAAAATAGGATGAATAGAGGCAGAATAGAGTTAAAAATCAGAAAATCGGACCTATTTTGGTTCGATTGAAAAGGTTTGAAAATCCTAACTTGGAGTAGGTAACAATCATCAATAGATATGGAAAATATCTGTTACTCACAAAGAATCGATGATGAACATAGACAAAATAGCAACAGAAATCAGAGATTTAAGCCGATTTGGTTCGATTTTGACGAGATTTTCTTGCCATTTTAGGCAAGCAACTAGGTAATATCATAGACGAGTAACCAGTAGTGAGGATAGGTAAATAAAGCAAGAGAATCCATGGTGGATTCTATTTTGGGACCTAATTTAGAGAGATTGAGAGAGACGCCGGCTAGGGTTCATGAGAGATGAGAGACGAGAGGATTCAAGGGTGGCCGGGTGGTGAGAAGTGATTAGGGTTAGGAGTTTGGGCATAGTTAAAGAGGAGGGTGTAACGTGGACCATTGATCTCAGAGATCAACGACCACGATTTGAAGAGGTTCTGGGTCGGTGGTTTAAACGGGTATGGGGTTGGGCTAATAGGTGTTGGACCAGGGGTAATTGGGCTAGTGTAAGGGTGTTGGGCTAGTGTATTGGGTAGTTTTATGTTCGAAAAATAGGAGGAATTTAGGACTAGATTTTAAGTACCCAATTTTAACCAAATAAATAATTTATAAAAATAACAAATACATACAACAATATCATTTGTGCCTAAACTGATTAAAAACAATTACATAACATTATAAAAATGTAAAAAATTAATTTGTTCTAAAAATAATGTAATTATGTATGCGTATGGACTATTATTGTAAAAATATGTAATTGCAGTTATAAGAAATGCACTGAAAATATTTAAAACCTCATATTGATATAATGACACATTTAGGTGATTAAATCATCATAAAAATAATTCAGAAGCTAATTATTAGATATTTATATAATAAAATACATAAATAAATTAGTTTAAAGTCTTTAAAATTATGGAAAATTATGAAAGATACTTGTATACATCAAATGATGATANATATATATATATATATATATATATATTTGGAAAATATGAGGAAAAAATTTGGTATCAACAGGGAATGCCTCACACCTTCTTGAAAAAATGCTTTAACCCACCACAAACCATAACACATATCTTATGAGGGTAAAAGGGACGTGACATTAAGTGTCGGTTGTGATCCTATATTGGGTCGTGGCTTGGTCAATTTTTATGGGGATGGGTCTTATTATTTAAGTGGGACCCGTTAAATTACTGACATGTACAAAACTAGTAGAGGGATCGAGTGCCACCATGTAGGAACGTCAGGCTTGAGGGAAATTTTTCACACTTTGTTAATGGTAGGGATGGATCTGGACAAAGAGTATAATAAGGGACAAGTATAAACTATATATCATAATATAAGGACAAATCCGTACCTTTTTCCATGTTAATATTATAGCAAGTACGTCCCCCCCCCCCCTCTCCTGTGATGACCCAAGGGTTCATTTTATAAAATTAGACTATGTTCCATGCTTAATAGCCATAAAAAGACTAAAATTAAATACCTCGATTTTCATGCACAATCTAGGCATGAAACCGGAAAGCTTTTATGTGGAAATATGAGAAATAGTGATTTTTAGAATTTAAATTTGATAAAAGTTGACTTTGGTCAATATTTTGAGTAAATAGACTCGAATATGTGTTCCGACGATCCCGGGAGGTCCGCAATAAAATATGGGACTCGGTCATATGTCCGGAAATAAATTCCGAGGTCCCAAGCCTTAGAAATTAATTTTTGAAAGAAATTGCTTTGCTGAAATGTTCATGAACTAAAGAAAAGAAATAATGCCAAAAATCATTGGTATCGGGTCCGTATTTTGGTTCCCGAGCCTGGTACAGCTTTTTTATGATATTTAAAGGTTAAATGTGAAATTTGGTGAAAAACGGAGTTCGTTTGACGTGATTCGGACATCCGGTTGAGAAATTATGAAGTTTAAGAGTTTTTGTTGAAAATGATGAGTTTTGAGGTTTAATTCATATATTTACATGTTATTTTCATGATTTTATCGCACGAGCAAGTCCATATGATGTTTTTAGACTTGCGTGCATGATTTGTTTGGAGCCCCGAGGGCTCGGGTGAGTTTCGCATAGGCCACGGGGTATTTTCACTTTAAAAGAACTGCTGGTTTTTCCTTCTTCTGGTGTCTAGGTATTTGTGCTATGCGATCGCATAGGTAGGATTGCGATCACATAGAGTAATCTCTAAGGGTCCCAAAAGTTTGTCTTGTGCGAACGCAACACTATTTATGCGATCGCGGAGAACAGTCCGGGCTATATTGTGCGAACGCACCAGCAGCCATGCGAACGCACTGCCCCAGCCCCCCTACCCTGTGCGAACGCACCCCCACCCCGCGATCGCACAGCCCAATTTCCCCTTACCCTGTGAGATCGCATATAATTAACCGTGATCACACAGTTGCCCAGCTAGCTAACATAAATACCTGTTAAAAACGTGCAGAACCCTTTCTTCTCCAATTTTTCGAGGTTCCAGCCCTAAAAACGAGTTTTCTTTAACAATCTTCGTCCCCAATTCATAGGTAATCAATTCCAAACCTTGTTCGTTCAATTCCTTACTATTTTGCATCACTTTTAAAGAAAAAATAAAGAATTTTCATTGTAAAAAATCTAGGATTTGGGTAGAATTAGGGTGTTTTGTAAAAATTGATTTTTTATATCAAATTAAGGTCAGATTTCAAAATTAATAGCATATTTGGGTTCGTGGGTGAATGGGTAAACATAATTTGGTCCGAACCCTGAGTTTAGACCAAGCAGGCCCGGGGTCGGGTTTTCACTTTTTTTTTTTTTAGAAAACTTAGGAAAAATTATATTTTTCAATAAAGTTAGTTCCTTTAGCATTAGTTAATGATATTAAGTTAATTTTGATTAGATTCAAGCAATTTAGAAGTGAATTCAAAAGGAAAAAGCAATAATTGAGCAGTGAGTGGCCTGAGGAATTGAGGTAAGTGTTTGGTCTAACTTTGGCTTGAGGGAATAAGACTCCCCACTTGTTTGTTATGTGAAACGCATGGGCGTGGTGTATAGGTGTGGTGACGAGTATCTATGCACCACCCAAATTGTCTGTTAAACATGACCCCCTTCTCGTTCCCCACTTATTTGATCATTATCTTAATTGTTATATGTTCATCATTGCTTCTATGACTATTTGGCCTTGTTGATCTGTTGTTAGATATTGTTGTGATTATTTGGAAAGAGTATTGGTTGTTTGAGTTGGTTTCCTTGTGATATGTATAACAGTTGAGAGGTTTGGCATTATTTTTACGAATTATATATATATTTACGTTCCTGGTGGTTTCGTTTTGATAATATTGAGGAAGTTGTGAGAAATGCAGTCTAAATGTTTCGTAATTGTTGAGGTTCATGTGGTTATTGAATTTCATTGAGTTATTTTCAGTTGTTGTTGTAAGTTTGTTAAAAATGTTGGTTGTGCTCTTGAGTTTATCATAGTATATAAAGACTGAGCTAGATTGACAGCGTTACGGTGTTTAATTATTTTCTGGTTGGTTTTATTGTGAAATGATATTGGTTAAAGCTTACGAGCTATATGATTTTCTGTTTGAAATTGTGGAAATAACAGTATTGTGAAAGACTTGCCCTGAATTGTGAAATTCTTTATGAATAAATTGATATGACATGTCTGGTGGGAACGGGTTGCACGCCGCAACAAGGAGTGATAAGGGTGGACAGGTGGGATCGGGGTTGCACGCCACAACAGGAGCAATAAGGGTGATATATTTAGGGAGGAGCAATAAGGAAGGGCAGGTGAGAGCGGGTTGCACGCCGCAACAAGGAGCGATAAGGGATGACATTTATATTTTTACTGATTTTCAAAGAAAATAAAGATTTGAAAAGCTAAATGTTTATTTTGACTATTTTGTTTTTTTTTTTTTGAAAAATAAAGATTTGAAACTTTCTATTTTATATTACTATTTTCATATTTGGCACTACTTTTATTCAAAGATAAAGTTTGAAAATTTGGAAATTGTTGAGGATTGGTTATAGCTGAGGCCTGAAAGAGGCGGTTGTGTTACTATATTATTGTTGCAGTATTTGAATTGATGTGTTTAGATTTCCTTCATGTTTTATCTCAGATATATTTTCTTGTTCGTGTAGAATTATTTTATTGTGTTATCGTATATATATTAACATCACAGGTTTATTGTTAAAAGCCCCGTCTTAGCCTCGTCACTACTTCACCGATGTTAGGCTCAGCACTTACTCAGTACATGGGGTCGGTTATACTGATACTACACGCTGTGCTCTTTTGCACAGATCCAGGTACTAGTCAGCAGTAGCGGATTCCAGGACGACCACCCGATTCGTTTGGAGACAAGAGGTACATCTGCCGGCGTTCGCAAATTCCGAGAGTCTTCTCCTATTATTATTACATTGTTTTATTATATTCAAAACAATTACACTATTTCATTCGGCCATTATTTGTTGTATTCTTTAGTAGTTCGTGGATTGTGACACCAGACCCTGAGGTAGTCTTAGAGTTATTTATATAATTAGTTCGTGGTTCGTCTTAATTAGTTGGTTATTATTATTTTATTTTATTGTTGTTGGGAATTATTCTAATTAAGTTCCTTTGGAAGTTATTTATTTGTGATTAAGTAATAAATTAAGGAAATAAATTATTCGAGTTCTAACATTGGCTGACCTAGCAAGTGTGATGTTAGGCGCCATCACGAACTCTAAGATTGGGAATTTGGGTCGTGACACCTCCCCCAAAAAAATAAAAGCATAAAAATTAGTAAAATAGTATAAAGTCCAAAATATTAAGAAACTAAGCTCAAAGCAATAGCATAAAATAAGAAAATAAATAAGAGATATAGAGAGAAAGAGATGAGAGATTGAGTTAATATAGAGGGATGTCATGAACATGATATTAACTATTGAGCTCATGGGGGAGATCATAGAAGGGTTATGGAGGTGTAGGAGTAACAACACTAATTGTAAGAAGTATTGGGAGGTTAATAAAGAATAGTAGTGAAAGTAATTTCTTTAGGAGTTATAGACATCCGCTTCGTAATATAATATTTGGTAACACAAAATTGATAAGTTGTCTGTATAAAAAATGAGTTCGACTACAATAACTAAACAAACTACACGAAACCAAATGATATTCATTCCAATGCATTTAGCTTATCCCAGCTATAAGCATTCTCCTGTGTTTGCGCTGGAAGCAGCAACTCAACCTTTTTGCCCACTTTGAAGTTCCTTCTCTATTTGCCATTGAAGCAGTTGAGGCAGATACATTAGGACTTCATCTTTGTATGAGAAGTACTCCTCAGAGATGATATATCTCAAGTTAATTTTGGAAAAAGTATAATAATCTTCATCTTTGTATGAGAACTCCGACATCCTAGCAAGGTTGAGCACTGGCATGAGCAAAACCCTAGGTACAACTGTACGTTTTAAGCATTCTCGATTCAAATCCTTCCAACTGTTATCCATAATTTTCCTAATCTCTACGTATGCATCTTCCTTTGTCACACCATATTCATTCATGTAACATTCGACACCTGATATATCTCCTCCTATCTCTCTCTGCATATCCATAAGAGCAACAAGCATTATTAGATAAAAAAAATGCTATGAACTATGATTTAACATGGGCGTATCTAGTATTGTAAGTGTGAGTTTATTTAAACTCATAATTCTAATCTAAATTATTTGTGCAAAACTCATTAGAATTGCTGAAAATATTGACGTGTGAACCCATAACTCAAATAAAGTGATAGGTTCAGTAGTTGAAACCTAAGTCTGAACCACAAAATTAAAATTTTTAATTTGCCTCATCCTAAGGCCTTGATCAACTATATATTAAGCTTGCACAATAATATTTTTTTTTGAGAAATATTTTCAGGATGACCCGTAAAGCCCGCTGTCTTTTGAGTGCGCACTGGATAATCTGCTCATTCTGCAATAGCTCGCTAATCACACAAGAGATATAAACCGTACTAGGCAAACCCGATGTGACGAGCTTTGACAGAGGAGATGGCTAGTGAGAGAAATTGATCTGAAATCTCTACGCGAAAAATTACTCACCCAACCCTTGCATGCATAATAGCTTTTTGAACTCATAAACACTACAAGGAATAAGTATGTACTATTTGATAATATTCAAGGTTGAACCAAAAAAACTACAAAACTTATATCTCATGTGATACAATATCATTTGATAATCTAGCAATGATAGAAGAAGCAACCAAAATTGGAGGTTCACTTGCAAGCCAGTCGTGTGTCTCCTTCGTTGCTTCATTTCCAATGCCTAACCAAGAGAGAGTCGCAAGACATGGGATTGTGCTAGATTGAATTCCATTTTTCACATATTGTTCCATTGTTGGGACGTTATTTCCATCATACCATTTGGCCTCTTGAAAATATGCCTTAATCAACTTTTTCATCTGAAAGAATATAATTAAGAGCACAGACTCACGAATTCTCATAAAAAATTTAATTCGGTGGATTAAGTTATAAATAACTATTTGCTACAAATTAATTTACCTCAGCTATGGAATATTTAACTTGAAATGATCTTGTTTTCCTTTGCCAACTCTTTCTCAATTTCAACATAAGCATCTAGAAGAGCTAGGTAATAAAGCTTCATATATGACGGTAACTGTTCTGCACGTCGTCAATGTTCCACCTACGTTTAAATATAGGTAAGATTTTTAATGAAATTTCTTATTTCCCGTACACATTACTACATGAGAAATTAAAAGTTAAGCAGTTAATGTTAAGAAAAGAATAAAGAAATACATTTCTATTGCATTTGTGAGGAGAGTTAGTTCGTCTATTGTTCCATAGGTATCATAGATATCATCAGCAATAGAAATGAAGCATAACACTTTGGTTAGTATGTTCCTGCCGAACTTATACTCATGAGGTTCAAAGTACACACTCAAAGACCAGAAGTACAACTCAACTACTCTGTCTCTTGTAAAAGGTAATGCTTTCGCGAAGTCCAATTTCTTCCACCACCTAAAAAATGTTAAGTTGGATTTGAAAATTGATGTATTTTTTTTTAGAAATAATTCAGTGCTGTGATATTAATTAGTGATTATCTTGTTGGAATATTTGGGAGAGCAAGACAACTCACTAACACTCAAAACTCACTATAAGAGAGGTGGAGGAAGGATAGTTTTCATTCAACTTGACTTGACTTCAAATGGCTAGCATACATGAGTATTTATAGGAGAACTAATACATGTATCTAGCCTAACCTGCATGTGAATATGCTAACTATGTCCACACAAGTTCACACCTTACATAAAGACATTCACACGTCTAATACATGTATCTTGCCATCAAACTAATTCATGAACTAGTGTGAACAAGTCTAAACAAATGTGGACAAGTCTAGACAAATGTGGACACATGTAAACAAATCTAAACAAGTTTAATATTTTTACCATCCCCCCTTAAACCTGTTTCATCACTCCAAGAGTCATCCTCAACTTTCGAAAATATTCAGTCTTCAACGGCTTGGTGAAAATATTCGTGATTTGATCCTGCGATTTCACATACTCAAGCTCCACGACTTTATTAAATATAGAATCTCTAATAAAGTGATACCTTGTATCAATATGCTTGCTAGCTCTATAGCCGACTTGTTGTCAACAAAAATCTTTGTAGCATCCTTTTGCGGTTGGTGAAGTTCTACCAACAAACTCCTTAGCCAAATTGCATGACAAACACAAGAACATGCTGCTACATACTCCGCTTCACAAGTTGACAATGTCACAATAGGTTGTTTCTTAGAATTCCATAAATGCAGAATCTCCAAGAAAGTAGACAAACTCGGTAGTACTTTTTCTATCATCAATATCACTAGCCCAATCACTATCACAATAGCCACCAAACTTGAAGTCTTTGGCAACCAATCTAGTTTTATATCTCTCTAGTTCTCCCTTTAAATTTTTCTTCAACTTGTACACCCATTTGATGCCAATAGTGCTTTTTCTTTTTGGAAGTGTGGCCAAATACCATGTGTCATTTTTCTTGATAGCCTTGATTTCTTCATCCATTGCATCTCTCCATTTTGAATTTTGGGCAGCATCTTCATAAGCTAAGGGTTCACTATCCACCAACAAACAAAAGTGAGTTAAATCATACAAGTCATTTCTAATCAATTTTGTATTTTCATACAAGTCACCCAAGCTTCTAGTCTTGCGAGGCCTTTCACTTGAACTTGAACTTGATTCCTCCAATTCTTGAGCTTGTGGAGGAGGTGTTGAAGGTGGTGTCATAGGCTGCCCTGCATCTTCTTCTTCATCATCTTCAAAAAATGGAGTAAAAGAGTAGTTTTTCTCTTTTGTCTTCCATTCCCAGGCACTATCTTCATCAAACTCCACATCTCGGCTTATGGTGACTTTGCCATTTTTTGGGTTATATAATTTATAACCTTTAGAACTTTGATCATAGCCAATAAAGACATACCTCTCACTTTTTTCATCAAGCTTGGATCTCTTCTCATCCGGCACATGTGCATATGCAATGCTCCCAAAAACTCGTAAGTGAGCAACTTTTGGTTTGAAACCACTCCAAGCCTCTCGAGGTGTCTTGCAACTAACACTTTTGGTGTGACATCGATTTGATAAGTACACCGCACAAGTAACAACTTCAGCCCAAAACTCCTTTGGCATATTTTTTCTTTTCAACATAATCCTTGCAATGTTGAGAATCGTTTTGTTCTTCCTTTATACGACGCCATTTTGCTGTGGTGATATTAGAACCGTCAAAAAATGACGAATTCCATTCTTGTCACAAAACGCCTTGAATTCATTTGACGTGAATTCTCCATCATTGTCGGACTGAAGTGACTTAATTTGATAGCCACTTTATTTTTTCACTATGCTCTTGAATTTTTTGAAACTTTCAAACACCTCTGATTTCACCTTCAAAAAATAAACCCAAGTTTTTCGAGAAAAATCATCAACGAAAAGTAAGAAGTAGTTACTTTTACCAAGTGATGATGGTTTGATCGGTCCATGTGAATCAAATCTAATGGGCATCTTGCTCTAGTCAAAGACTCTTTAGGAAAGCCTTTTCTTGCTTGCTTTCCAAGGAGACATCCTTCACAAAGCTGGTTAGGATGATCAATTTTTGGCAATCCATTGACCATGCTCTTTTTGCTCATCAACTTTAGGCTATAGAAATTCAAATGACCAAATCTCATATGCCAAAGCCAAGATGAATCTTTGACACATGAAAGAAAATATCTTGGAACTTCACATTGAAGATTCAAAAATAACATCTTATTATTAGCCATAGGAACCTTGGCTAATGATGTTTAGCTTAAAGTGTATATATTTCTATGTATATCGCCTTGTGTTTTACATTTGTTTCGTGAGTTTTAGATGTTAAATATGATGATTTATATTAATTTTAATTGTTTTTTATGTTTAGGAATGATTCGGGATCAATTGGGGGTAATCGCGTGAAATTTGAGCCAAAACGGACGAAAATGCAAAAACCGGGCAATTTGGCGATTTTTGACGCCACAGGCAGCGCCCTACCTGTGGCACTGGAGGCAGTACAAAAAATTGGGCAGCGCCCTGGTGGGCGCCTGGAGCTAGCCAGGGCGCCGGTGATGAGTTTTTTGACCTATTTTTCCCGGGACACGGTTATTTCGGCCCTAAACCTACCCAACACGTATAAAAGCTAGTATCTAACATATTTGGAGGGGAATTCGCGTGGAGGAACATACACCACGCTTGGAGGAGGCTTCTACCTAGTTTTTCTTCTCTTCTCTTCCTTTAATTTCATAGTTTATTAGTTCTAGAGTTTTGGGTGCTACATGAACGTTGTAGTTTGAAGCTTGAATTGTTCTTATTGCTTTATCATATTGGTTTATTTATTCAATATTGTGATTAATTATTTTATTTCTTGATCACCAATTGAATACTGCCTACGAATCTAGATTGAACTCGGGAGAGGGAATTCCAGATTGCATATAAGATTGGGTAGAGCAAGATCTTAACCCTTCAAGGGAGCGGATTTGCGGTTAGGATAGGAATATACCTAATCGCCTTGCTTGGTTATTATAAGGGAATTATTAATGTGTTCTTGTTAATCCTAATTTCATAGGGATATAGGAGTTAGGTTATCTTGAATAGGCGAGTTGTACTTCGGGAGAAGGCTACGAGCAATATTAACCTCGTCAATCAATAAACTAGATAAACTAATTAGACAATTTAGGTGGGAAACTCAACGAGATTGTTAGCTAACCCATATCTCTAGAATATCGAATCTCATTGAATTCGTCTATAAAATTTCGCCAACTTGTTTCTTTAATCTCTTAATTTGTTACTCTAGATTAATTTTAGTTAAATATTCATACTAAAGGAACCACTTAAATATATTAGTTGTTTGAGTTTAGTTTAGTTGATAGTTAATCACAAGTCCCTGTGGGTATGATATCTGGACTTAAAATCCTATATTACTTGTCGACCACGTATCCTTGCGTGTGCTTTTGGGACCAACAAGTTTTTGGCGCCCTTGCCGGGGACTTAGAAATTAACTATTCTACTAGATTGAATTTTTACTTTTGTCTATTTCAGTTTTTAGTTTTTATTTTTTATTTTTTATTTGTATCTTAATTTAATATATTATTATCTTACTTGACATGGAATCTTGGAATGATAATTGGTCGAATAGTGGTTATTCTTATTATGACGATCCTTGTCCATATTGTGGAGGACCACACATGTGGCAATATTGTCCATCTCAATCTAATGTGTGGAATTTCTATAATATGTATGGTTGTCAAGGTGGCCATTGGGATGGTTGTCCTAATTCTTATTATCCTTCTCAGAGCTTTTATTGTAATGTT
>ML415635.1:0-34908 GCA_005239525.1 Nicotiana knightiana | reverse complement strand
AAATAAGCCTTTAGGTTCGAAATGGATCTTTAAACGGAAAATGAAAGCTGATGGCACTATTGACAAATATAAGGCAAGACTTGTTGTCAAAGGTTATAGACAAAAGGAAGGCCTTGATTACTTTGACACTTACTCGCCAGTAACGAGGATAACATCTATTAGGATGTTAGTGGCATTAGCGGTCGTGTATGGTCTTGAAATCCATCAAATGGATGTTATAACAGCTTTCTTAAATGGAGAATTGGAGGAAGAGATTTACATGGAACAACCTGAGGATTTTGTGGTTCATGGTAAAGAAAAGAAAGTGTGAAAACTTGTTAACTCTCTTTATGGACTTAAACAAGCACCCAAACAATGGCATGCCAAATTTTATCAAACAATGTTGGCAAGTGGGTTTAAAATCAATGAGTGCGACAATTGTGTTTACATTAAAAACACTCCAGGTCATGAAGTCATTGTTTGTTTATACGTTGATGACATCTTGATAATGAGAAAAATTATGTCAGATATAAATGCTACAAAGCGTATGTTGGCTAGCAAATTCGATATGAAAGAATTAGGAGTTGCTGATGTGATCTTAGGAATCAGAATTCACAAGATTCCACAAGGTCTAGCCTTATCACAGTCTCACTACATTGAAAAGGTACTTGACGAGTTCAAGTATTTGGATTTCAAAATTGCCAAGACTCCAATTGACGTAAGTTATGCACTTCAAAAGAATGAAGGTGAAAGTTACTCACAACTGGACTATGCACGAGTACTGGGAAGTTTGATGTATATAATGAATTGTACGCGACCAGATATAGCATGTGTTATTAGCAAACTGAGTCGATTTACAAGTAATCCCAATCAAATACATTGGATGGCAATGAAACGAGTTTTGGGGTATCTGAAACATACCCAAAACTATGCTTTGCATTATAACAAATATCCTTCCGTGATCGAGGGATATAGTGATGCAAATTGGATCACCAGATCATCTGAAGTTAAATCCATGAGTGGATATGTTTTCACAATTGGGGGTGGATCAGTGTCTTGTAAATCATCCAAACAAACGTGCATCGCCCATTCTACAATAGAATCTGAATTCATAGCTTTAGATAAGGCCGGTGAAGAAGGTGAATGGCTCCGGAATTTCTTGGAAGATATTCCATTTGGCCCAAACCTTTGGCACCTATATTTATATAATGTGATTGTCAAGCGGCAATAGATAGGTCAGGGAGCGTTATGTATAACGGAAAATCTTGCCATATACGACGGAGACATAATACCGTGAAACAACTACTCTGTAGTGGTGTTATTGTTTAACCAAAGAATTAGATCCTTTGACTAAAGCTATTTCTAGGATAAACACGGGTTACTGATAATCAAAGAAATAGAGAAAAATGAATAATAGACAATATCACAGAAATATAGAAAAGCAAAGTAGATTGTATTCGAGTCCCTTATATAGGAGATTCTTCGATATAACATAAAACTCTTGCTATGGTTGCCCATTAATGACTAATTATGACATTAATGAGGTGTTATAAAGGATAACGGTAATTGGGGTACGGTTACATAACATATGGTTAATTAATTATGGGTTCTTGAATCTGCCCATAGCTTTGTCCAGATTCATTATGACCGTGTCTCTTCCCTGTTTTGACCAGGTTGAGTTTCCTATGGCCGATAAGCTCGAGGGTTTATTGAATCGTGCCTCTTTGTTCCGTACCTCTTCAAAGAATCACATCCAGCTGTCGCGTTCTCCTGTGTCCACATAACTGGCGGAGTTGTCAAAAGCTGGCTTATGTGTGAAACTCTTTTTTTACCAATACAGATAGTTCCCCCACTTACCATATATTTATCGATTAATATTTGGTAAGTGGATACTCATTTATGGAGGGAATATTTTGCCGCCGCTTTACCTCAAAACATTGTATCCTTCTCTGAACCATAGGCGTCGTTTGTCACTTCCATTTAATGCTCATACCACGTGTCCTTCTCGGATTGGTTCTGCATTTACTCGACACCTTTAGGGATTTTTGCGGCTGTGACAGTCCCGAAGTGACACCTTCAATTATGACTTTTCATCATTATTTTTCTTTTTTCCATGTTTGACGGTTGTCCTCAAGTTTCTCCGAGGTTTAAGGCTAGGATCCTCTCCTTTGAGAGGCTCTTCTTCTTCTCAGATAGTTCCCTATCCTTCCGCTAGGTCTCTAGATTCTCCGAGGTTTAAGGCTTCTCGATCTTTGTCTAGAGGTAGAGGTGAACGCCTTCGTGAACCTGGATTTGATGAAATTGTTCCTGTCGAGTTTGTCTTTGCTAGAGATAATCAAATTCTTGTAGATCAATATTCTTCCCTTGAGAGTGTCGAAAGGTATCCAACCCTTATAATTGAGGGTCAGATTTCCCTTGTTCGTAGGGTGTGTTTTTGGAGGCTTGATTTCCCTGTCTATATTCCGAATATTAATCAAAGAATAACGTCTTACAAGACTGGATATTCTTTTGTTTACACCTACCCTTTTACTCTAGGGTTTAGACCTCCCATTGACCCCAGTCATAATTGAATTCTGCCGTTTTTTCAATATCCGCTTAGGACAAGTTGGTCCTCTTGTGTGGCGAGTTGTCTCATGTCTTAGGAATTTAGCTTTTTTAGCCTCAGTTCCTTTTACTTTCAACCATATTATTCATCACTACTCTCCTACATTATTTTGTGAAGGGGTTTTTACACTGACTGCTAGGAGCAAAAGAGTGTCGGTAACCCCTGGAGAAGATAAGGATAGGGGTTGGTACCTCCGGTATGTTGCTGTATCCACTGTTTGTTTAGTGGATGAAGAAAATCATCCCTTCCCTGAGAAGTGGAATCGCGCACGTGAGTATGCTCTAGCTCACATCTATTTACTTTTCCTCGTTCTGACTTGAGATGTTTTACTAACACCGTATCTTTTTCTTCTTCTCTCAGCAATCATGGATACTGTTGAGAATGTCCCCGGTATCCGTGATTGGGTAGAAAAATTGTTGTTCGTTGCTCCTTTAGAAGAGAGATCTTGGAAGTACCTCGTTGGGAGGTATGGTTGGCATGTAAATACCCACGGTAAGTGAAGCTTTTGTTCTTGCTTCTTTCCTTACTCGAGTCTCTTCTTTCTTTGTCACTTAACTTTTTCCCTTTTGATAGGTCTCTCTTCTTGTGGGGTGTCTGCTTCATCTATCCCGAAGATGTCTTTGGCTCAGGCCCAAGAGATTGGTGATTATCATTCCGTAGAAGAAGAAGAAGGTGATTTAGTACACAGGCCACGGATAAGATGGGTGGTTTCAGATGATGAGTTTACACCCATGACTTTGCCTTCCGTGTCTGTGGTTGAGCCATCTACCCTTGAAGATGTTTCACATTCCCCCATTCATAAGTCTGTGGATTACCTGTTCCATGAAGGTTTTGACCTTGCTCCTGACGATGTCTCTTTGGTTGCTGTCTTTCCTGCTTTTTTAAGAGAAGCTGTCTCATCTGCTCCTTTGGCTATTACGTCTTCTGTTGTTGCTTTGCCCGTGGCTTCCTCAACTCTTCTACCCTCCGTGCATGCTGCTTTTCCCGTGGCTTTTCCAGCTCCTCAACCCCCCGTGCCTATTGCTGCTTCGTCTTTGCCTACTTCCATGCCTTCCGCTGGGGAAGTAGGGTCTTCCAGCAGAGAGATGCAGCAGGTAGTAATAGAGGTTCCAGTTGAGGGGAATCTTTTCAAAGAAAACGAGTGAGCCCGAAGTGTGGCTCAAGCCTTTAATAGGTCCCACTGAGAAAACTAAGCTAGCCAGCCATAGTGCTCTTACATGGGCCAATGAAGTTGTGCATACCTCTTTGAAGGTATGATGCAGGTTATCCTCTTTCATTTTCGTATATGAAATTTACCATATCTGATTGGTTTATTTCTTTGTAGATTAATCTTATAGGCATGGAGCTCATGAAGAGGATCTCAAATACGGATCAGGAGACAAAAGAGTTGCAGGTCGATGCTGATAATTGGAAAGCACAGTACGATAGCCTAAGGATTGACATGGATGCCTTAGAAGAGGAAATGACTACCTTGAAGCGACAGATGAGGCTCATGGGGGCAGAACTAGCAGTAAAGGAGGCTTCTTCCAGTCAGGATGATAAAGACAAGAGTGCTCTGGAGTCCTCATTTGCTGAGCAGCAGTCCCGCACCTCAGAGGAGATTAGAGACTTGAAAAATGTATTGGGGCAGAAGGAGGAGTACTCAGGTGAGCTCGTGCAATCACTCACTCGTACTCAAGAGGACCTTCGTAAGGATTTAGATAAAGTTCAAACTCTGGGGGAGTCGATTGTACCGTTAAGGGCCGCCCGTGAAGCTGCTGAAGCAGAGAAGGACGGATTGAGAGCTGAGCTTCAAATGTGGGCAAGGGATTATGACGATCTTGAAGAGGTAGCTGTTGTTGATGTGAGCTGGGCGTATATGAATTCTCGCCTTGACACATTGATGGAAATGAGTCAAGAGGGTTTCGACCTTAGTGCTGAAATAGCTAAAACTAAGGAAGCCATGGAGAAGGCTCAACAAGGTCATAACCTCTCTTCACCTGATGGTGAGATTCCAACTGCTCGTGCCTCTTCACCCCTAGTTGCTCCCGCTCCTTCTGCCAGTGAAGTTAACCCCACTCTTGAAGAAGTTTAGTTGGTTCACCCTTTTTTTTTATCTTTGTCTCAATCGGTGGTTACCCCCAGTCCCATCGGGGGTAAATTTGGATTTCTTTAAAGTCCCCAAATGACAACATAGGGCACCTCAATGTAAAAAAGTTCTATATGGCTAAGTATAAGATAATACTTAGTTTTTGCTTAGCCGTTTTAATATATTAATGCTAGTACGACTTGAGTTTCTATTTCACTCTTTAAGTCTTTTGCATGCTTCATTTTTCGAAGTTTAATTTTACCTTTGATTTTTGCATAGTGAGTGCTTTAGATTACTCGTACCTTTTCATAATAGGCACGGTGTCATATTAAATGTGTGCCTTTTTGTAGTAGGCATAATTTATGGAAGAGGGCCCTTTATGATTGACATGAAGAAGACGTCTCAACTTCATGATAATGCAATAGAGTGATAGGAATTTTACACATGTTTAAGAATGTTTCCAAGGAAAGATTTTTGTCTGAACTTCCACGACATTTTACATGTGTTTGATTATCGTCTAAAACTCATGTTGCAACTATTTTTGTTTAACAGATTTGATATACCCTTGTATGTATTTCGCAACTGTTTTTCATAGGTACAGTTTTTCAATATTAATACAAGGGAACAACTGTTTTTCACTAGTAACAGTTTTTACAAAGATTGGGGTTTTTACCCATAACTTTTTTTGTTGGAAATAGTTTTCTAATAAGTACGAGGGAAATATTTTCTTATTCGTAACTTTTTTATTTGATAACATTTTTCTGAACAAATACAAGGATTTAGATCTTTCATCCATAACCGTTTTATTTGATAACAGTTTTTTGAATAAGTACACTGATGATGATCTTATACCCCTAACTGTTTTCCTTACAACAACTTTGAATAAGTATAAAGATGTACATTTCTTCCTCGTGACTAATATTTTGCCTTTCAACCTGAACATATTCGAAGGTTTTGGTTTTTTGCATTAGGCTTTGTATTTGGATGACTCTTTTGATTTCTTTCGATTCTGCTCGTATCACTTGTCTTGTTGGGTAGATGGGTCTTCATGCTCGAGATTTTTACTTTCTGATAGTCTTCTTTGCTTCGTCTTAGCCTTCGATACTGTATAGTCCCCCAAGTGTTTGAGCTTTGAAGAATGAGATCTCGAGCACTTGATTATTCCTTCCTTGTGGTCCTTTTCCTGAAAAGGAAAAACATTCCAGACTCGAAGGTATATAGGTTTTTAGATGATGAATGCTTAACCCTTTAAAACGTCCATCAGAAAGTGTAACCCTAGACCGGGAATTGTGTTATTTCCTCGCGTCTTTGCAGGTCTAATATCACCATCTGGTGACGGGTTAGCTTTATGCCTACCATCTAAAAAAGTTAGTAAAATTTTTAAATGTTCAAAATAAAATTGAATGTCTGATATCAGATCAGGGGTATTTCTTTTTCTTATAAGTAATACTTCTTTAAATGGATGGTGTTCCAGCTTATTGGTAGAACTCTGCCATCCATAGCGTCCAGCTCATAGGCGCCCTTCCCAGCTATGCCTCGGATTTTGTAGGGTCCTTCCCAGTTTGAATTTAGCTTTCCTGCGCCTGCTTCTTTCGTTGATTGAAAGACTTTTTTGAGGACGAAGTCCCCAATCTTGAAGTACCTAAGATGAGCTTTACGGTTGTAATAACGCTCTATGATTTATTTTTGAGCTGCCATCTGTATCAGTGTTTCTTCTCTCTGTGGTTCGAGCAGGTCCAGGTTGATCCTCAATACGTCGGTGTTTGCTTCCTCCCTGGTTATTGAGAACCTTATGCTTGGTTCGCCAATCTCCACTAGTATTAAGGCTTCTGAGCCATAGACAAGTGCGAACGGGGTTTCTCCTGCTGCTGCTTTTGAAGTTGTTCTGTATGCCCATAGTACCGCTGGTAATTCATCAGGCCAGTTTCCTTTGGCTTTATCCAGCCACTTTTTTAGATTGTTGATGATGACCTTATTCGTTGACTCAGCTTGACCATTAGCCATGGGGTGGTATGGTGTTGAAGTGATCCCTTTGATTTTCCAGCTTTCGAAGAATTATGTGATTTGCGAGCCTATGAATTGTGGGCCATTATCGCACACGATCTCCTTTGGTATTCCAAAGCGGCATATTATGTTTCGCCATAAGAAGCTTTTAACTTCCTTTTCTCGCACTTGTTTGAACGCTTCTGCCTCTACCCATTTTGTAAAATAGTCGGTTAGCATGAGCAAAAATCGTACATGTCCTTTAGCTGTGGGAAGAGATCCCACTATGTCTATACCCCATTTCATGAAAGGCCATGGGGATATTGTTGGATGCAATAATTCCGCTGNTTCTTCCATCTTAGGCCAATAGTATCCAGCTCTGATTAGGGTTTTCACTAAGGATCTCGCCCCTAAGTGATTTCCACAGTGTCCTTCGTGGACTTCTTTCATCACAAATTCCGTTTTGTTAGATCTGAGGTATTTAGCTAGGGGTCCTCCTAACATCTTACGATAAAGCGAGTTGCGAATAAGGCAGTACCGTGCAGCTTTGCAGCGAAGTGCTTGAGTTGCTTTCCTATCTTCAGGTACGGTGCCATTCTGCAAAAAATTAAGAATTTGTTTCTCCAGTCCTAGGTTAAGTTGTTGAAAGTTACCTCATTCCTGTCCTGGTCGATCATTGAATGAAATAGTTGGACGACAATTGCATTGTCTTTGTTTGTTACTTCCGTGACTGCTGCGAGGTTAGCTAATGCATCTGCTTCTGCATTTTTCCTCTCTAGTTATCTGCATTACCTTCCATGTTTTGATTTGTCTCACGAGCTCTCGTGCTTTTTCAAGATACTGTTGCATTTGAATCTCTCGAGCGATGTAAGTCCCCTATATCTGATTTACTACCAATTGGGAGTCGATGTTGATCACAATTTGCTCGATTCAGAGCTCCCGTGCGAGTTCAAGCCCTGCAATAACACCTTTGTACTCTGCTTCATTGTTAGTTATAGGATAACACGTGATAGCTTGCCGTGTCTTTTCACCCGTGGGTGATATTAAGATTTTGCCTAAGCCGACACCTTTTATATTTGAGGAGCCATCGGTGAATAGGGTCCATAGGCTCGGATTAGCACCGTTAAAAAGTTGTAACTCTTTTTCTACTTTAGGGATAATGCTATTACTAAAGTCAGCAACAAAATCAACTAGTATTTGAGACTTAATTGCAGTCCTAGGCTGATAGATTATTTCATGCTCACTTAATTCTATGGCCCACTTGGCTAATCTTCCTGACAATTCCTGTTTATGCAGAATATTTCTTAAAGGATATGAAGTCACAACGGTGATTGGGTGGCATTGAAAATATGGTCGTAATTTTCTAGATGCCATTATTAAATCTAAGACTAACTTTTCCAAATGTAGATATCTAGTCAGCATCTAGCAAAGTTTTACTTACATAATAGATAGATGATTGCTTATCTTTTTCTTCTCTTACCAGCACTGCACTTACAGCAATTTTTGAAACAGCCAGGTAGATGTACAATCTTTCCCCTTCGTTTGGCTTTGAAAGCAGCGGTGGTTTCGATAGATAAATATTTAGATTCTTGAGGACTTGCTTACATTCTTCAGTCCATTCGAACTGATTCTGCTTTTTGAGAACTGAGAAGAATTTAAATTTTTTTTCGGAAGAGTTAGAAATAAATATTCCCAAAGCTGCTATTATCCCTGTTAGCCTTTGAACTTCCTTTTTATTTGTTAAAATATCAGGTATTTCTTCTAAAGCTTTAATTTGAGCGGGATTTACCTCTATTCTTCTGTTCGATACAAGGAAACCCAAAACTTTACCTGATTGCACTCCAAAAGCACATTTTTTCTGGATTTAGCTTCACATTATACCTGCGTAAAATATCAAAGGTAGTAGAGAGATGCTGGAAATGGTCTTCTGCTTGTGTTGATTTTACCAATATATTATCAATATAGACTTCCATCGTCTTTCCAAGATGTTCTTGGAATATTTTAGTCACTAACCTTTGATAGGTGGCTCCAGAATTTTTCAAGCCAAAAGGCATAACTTTATAACAGTAGGTCCCCCTGTTTGTAATGAAGGTAATTTTTCCTTCATCTGAGGATCCATTTTAATCTGATTATAACCAGAATATGCATCTAAAAATCTTAATAATTCATGACCTGATGTGGCATCAATCATTTGATCTATATGTGGCAATGGGAATGAATCTTTGGGGCGTGCTTTATTTAAGTCAGTATAATCTACGGATACTCTCCATTTTCCATTCTTTTTAGGAACTACCATGGTGTTTGCTAGACAGTTAGGGCACGTTACCTCTCGTATAGAACCAATCTTTAAGAGTTTTTGTACCTCTTCGTCGATCACTTAGTTCTTGAATGGTCCTTGCTTTCTTTTCTTCTACTTAATAGGTACGAAGGATAGATCTTCATTTAGTTTATGAGTCATCACTTCTGGTGGGATGCCTGTCATATCTGAGTGTGACCACGCAAAGCAGTCTGTGTTAGCCTCTAAATAATCAATTAACTTACCTCTTCGACCGAGACCCAGCCTCGTGCCTATATACACTTTCTGTTCGGGTTGTTGTTCAGACAATGGGACAGCTTCGAGTCATTCCGTTGTTGTTTTGATGTGCTCGTCATCCTCCGGTTCATGAATGACGTCAGGTCTGGAATCTGCATCCGTGTAGTCTAACGCACCTTCCGTGGTAACTTGATTCACCTTCTCGTAAGTATTTTATTTCGTACCTGTTTCAACAATAATACCTTCCGTACCTATTTGGGTAGTAATTTCTTCCATGCCTGTTTGGGCGGTGTCACCTACTTGGGAGATTCCCTTATCTTGTGACACTTCCACCTCTATTTTCTTGTTGTTGTGTACCATAGAGTTTATATTTCTTACAGTCTGCTGATCGCCTCTAATTTGCTGAATCCCCCATTCAGAGGGGAATTTAATTACCTGATACAAGGTGGAGGTTATTGCTTTTATGTCGTGGATCCATGGCCTTCCCACGATTATATTATATGCCATGTTAGTATCGATGACTTGGAACCTGGTACTTTTGATCACCCCCTCAGCATAAGTGCTAAGCTCAATTTCTCCTTTTGTTATAACCGTAGAGTTATCAAACCCTGATATGGCTCGTACCCTTGGGACTACTTGATTCCCCAGAAGCATTTCTTCCACGACTCTTACCAAAATGATATTGACTGAACTGCCCTGGATCAATCAACACTCTTTTTACATTAGTGTCATGAATAAGTAAAGATAGTACCAGAGCATCGTTGTGAGGAAGCATTAATCCACCGATATCTGCATCGTCGAAGGTTATATCGTCCTCTTCCATATTTTCACGAACCCGTTTTCCATGTGTAATTGTGAACTTTGTGGTTGTTTTGCAGACCACTCTGTTTACTTCTTCACCTCCGTGTATCACGTTGACGGTTCATTTTGGAGAAGGAGGATTTGGGGGGTCCTGCTTGTTCCTCATATATGCCTACTTACCTTTATCACTAAAAAATTCTGTTAAATAGCCCTGTCTCAATAAATTTTCTACTTCACCTTGTAAAAATCTGCAATCCGCAGTTTTGTGCCCATGATCGTTATGAAATTCACACCAGTGATCTGGGTTCCTTCTATTTGGATTTGATCGCATCTCTTTGGGCCTTAACCTTGTCTCCCATGTTCCTTAATATTGGGACAAGTTCAATAGTACTTACATTAAAGGTATGATCCCCAATTCGAGTATTACCTCTAGGTCGTTCATCTCGATCTTGTGGTCTGTTGTCTAACCTAGTGTTTTCTAACCTGGGACGAATATCACGTCCCGAGGGTCATAAGTAAGGATCGTACCTGTTTTTACCTAATCTTTTGTCTGATTCAGGTCATCTGGATTTGGAATGATCTTCATCTCTTGAACGAGCAATGATATCTTCCTCTATTCTGAGTTTAGTACTATACTTGTAATATACATCGTTCCATGTTATAGTGGGGAATTCTCTTAGACTTTCCTTAAGTCGTCTCGTGGCTTCTGAACACTTATCGTTTAGGTTGCTTGCAAGTGCCATGGCTGCCCAATTATCAGGCATCCTGAGTAATTGCATTCTTTCTCGTTGAAACCTGTCTACAAACTCACGGAGTAGTTCCGTGTCTCCTTGTTTTATTTTGAATATGTCTTCCATTCTTTTCTCGACTTTTTGTGCACCAGAGTGTGCTTTTATAAATGAATCTGAAAGCTCAGCAAAAGAGTCAATAGAATTATCAGGGAGAAGAAAATACCAGGTTAGGGCTCCTTTGGTAAGTGTTTCTCCAAATTTTTTGACAAGGACTGATTCAATCTCTTGTTTTGTTAAGTCGTTGCCTTTTACTCCAGTAGTGAAAGAAGTCACATGATCATGTGAGTCAGTTGTTCCATCATAATTGGGAACGTCAGGCATTTTAAACTTCTTGGGTATAGGCAAAGGTTCCGCACTTGGCTTCCACGGTTGTTGAGAATACCTATCAACATCTATGCCTTTGATAGTACGCGGTACTCCAGGAATTTGTTCGATGTGATCGTTCTGCTCCTTCATCTGTTTCTACATGATTAGCAGTAAATTTTGAAATTCTGAGTTATTAGATATACATGGTCTCGCTTCGAGAGATTCATTAGGAGTATCTCCTCTTCCTGAGTTTGCCAACCCAGATTGAGGATTTTCCATGGTGATGGTATTATTGGGGGTGGCGTCGGTGGTGTAGGTAACGCTTCCGGTAATCCCCTCGCAAATTCTTGCAAAGCTTGGCTCACATACTCTACAATCAATTGCTTTACACGATCTTGTTCCACCATTTGATCATTATCACCATTGTTGTTATTGGATCTTTCTGGGGATTGTTCCCTTGAACCACATGGGGTTCCTAAAGGTGATGGAACTGGAGTTCCATTCTTTTGCTGGTTGTTGTCATTGGAGTTCGACATAGTTCAGAGGATATCACTTGAAAAGCAAACAAAGATTATTAGAGGTACAGAAACTTAAACAAAGAGAGAGTCATGCTAACACACAGAATCAAACATAGAAAAATTAGGGTTTTAACATAGGTGAGACAACAATCACAGAATCATCACAATATGAAGGGAATAGACTTGAGAGCGAAGAAAAACTCAGTTAAAACCCAACATAGAAGAGGCTCTGAGAAACCCTAATTTAAAAAAGGGAAGCAAAAACGTTTTAAAACTGAAGTTTTTTAGAGATTGTGTTGAGAACAATGTAAAACATGAAGAAGCAAGTTTAAAGCATTAAAAATACTAGAGATTTAAGAGGTTTAGGCAAAAATTAGGGTTTCATAAGAAAACAGAGAAAATCGTAGAACCTGCCGTGGAACTCAAAGATCGTGGTGGTTATGGAATGGTCGTGTCAAAACCCCACCGGAGTGGGCCGGAAACAACCCAAGTAGGAACCCCAGCAGCCAGTAGGCATGGCCGAGACCTTCAAAGGCTTTAGAGATGAAGTGAGCTAGATGGAGGAGACATCATGGAGGCTCGTAGTAAAAAGGAGAGAGGTCGGAGGTGGATGGAGACGGGCTGAGCTCCATCGGAGAAGAAGGTGAACCAGAGAAGGGAGAGAGAGAGAGACCGGATAGAGAGATGAGAGGTCTCGAATGAAATGAGGGGTTTGGGGGGTCGTTTAGTTTAATTTAGGTAAGCATGGATCTGGGCCGTTGATCACATTTGATCAACGTCTCAGATTAAATTAGTGGTTGGGCCAGGTTAGTTTTAGGGCTGGGTTGGATAATCTGATGGGTTAGGGTTAATTGGGTTTAAAGATTGGGTTGAATGTGGCTAGAATTTAAATAAATGTGGCTAGGTGTTAAATACCCGTAAAAATAGATAATTAATTAATTAAAATAGATAATAATTGTATACAAAAGAAATTAAGCTTACATAGGTAAAATTACAGTGATTAACTAATATCAAGTGTAAAAATGCATAAATTTTGAATTGAAACAATACAAAAATGTTGGATTGGGCCATAATTGTAAAATGGTTGAAATGGAAATTAAATGAGACCCAATTGGCTAATTTGTAAAAATAATTGAATTTTACTGGATAAAAAATGATTATAAATAACATACCGAGCTGAAAAATATTTTGGAAATTATTTATGGCATAATTTAAGAATTATTTATATATGAAATATTAAATAAACAGGAAAATAATTTAATAAAACTATTGAAAAAATAGGGAAAAATACTCATTATTACAAAGAGTAGTTTTGAAAGTTTCTATGTAAGTCTGAAAATAATTTGAGGAAAAATCGGGTATCAACAGCTGCCACTCTTTACCCGGGAAGGATGAAAGAGTTGTCGGGTAAAGATATGATGGTCAATTTTGACCCAAATGAAACTGTGGAATAGAATTAGGCCGCACTCTGGCTTCTGAGCTGCCTACATATCCCTGGTTTTACAGGAATCAGGCCGTATGTAGTTCCGGAATCATCGGTTAAATATACCCGTGATGTTTCACAAGAACGGATGCAAGGTGCGAGGTAAGGTAAAGTAGGAAGGTCTTACGGGGTTGTATCGAAGAACTGGAGTGGTCTGCTCCTTCCTGGTTGGCCGTCCCGGCCGGATTACCTGCAAATAAATAACAAGCATATATCGTGCATAATATAAACATGATGCAAGTTCCCGTTGGACTATGAATGATGTCTTGGGACAATTGAGGATGATTGTCCTTAGACCATGATGTCCTCGTCCATGAATCGCTTGGTGCGGGATTCGCAGGCTATGAAATGATGTTCTCGGTCCATGAGGATGGTGCCTCTGAACCATGGTGCCTTTGAATAATGATATGCAAGTTGAATAAAAGAGATCCTCAGGCCATGAAATGATGTTCTCGGGCCATAAAGATGGTGCGTCCGAATGATGGTGCCTTTGGAAAATTTGGCGATATTTCAGCCCATGAAGAATGTAGTGGTATCATACCAACAAGACAAAGTTTAGTCTTGCGATTTGCGAAAGAAAAGAGGGGCAGACCTTAGCCCGAGAAAATCATAAATAAGTAACGTCACGAAAGGTGGTTGCTTTGAAGAGGTAGATAGGAGTTTTATGCAATGAAGTAAAATGCAGGGGAGGTAGCGTAGAACCTCGGAAGGCAGAATGGTAGCCTTATGCAGTGCAGGAAATAAAATGCAGGGAGGTAGCGTAGAACCCCGGAAGACACAATGGTAGCCTTATGTAATGCAGGAAATAAAATGCAGGGGAGGTAGCGTAGAACCCCGGAAGGCAGAATGGTAGCCTTATGCAGTGCAGGAAATAAAATGCAGGGGAGGTAGCATAGAACCCCGGAAGGCAGAATGGTAGCCTTATGCAGTGTGGGAAAATAAACGACAGTAAGAGTTCTTAGCTGATGATAAACTGCGGTGATATATTGTGGAAAATAAGCGTTGTTTATGATGATAGTAGGCATCGACATGTGCAGCGAGTTTGAGAGCGTGTCCTTAAGAAATATGCATCTTGCAAAGATAGTAATGTGTTCTGGGCTTTCGCCGTCTTGGTGCCTGCATCTAGAGAAAAAATTTGAGTTCTGTAAAGGGGAAGGTTAGTTCGCATTCCCACTGGCTCGGCTCGGCCTATCTGCTTGATAACGAGGATGTTGTTGTTCATATCGCAGGGTAGCTTTGCTAAACAAGCTGTTTTTTGAGAAAGCAAATATGCATGGCTTTATAAAAACATAACATATAATTTAAAGTAATAATTTTTGGATGAACCGATGACCACGATGCGGTTCAAGGCATTGCAACCTCTCTTACTATGGAATTTTGAGGGTCCTCCTCAAAATTCTTCCCCAGTTTGATGGGTGAATGCTTCTAGCTGTTGCTTGTGCGGTGCTTGGCTGCATTTGCTTCGGAATTTTGAGGACCCTCCTCAAATTCTGCCCCAGTTTCCATTCGTGGGAAAATGAAATTTTATTAAAATGTGACCGAATCCATAGGGCTTCCTACGTATCCCCTCTAAAACAGGAATCAGGTCAGGCGTAGTTCAAATTAAAACATTTGATAAAAGCATGAAAGTTACGCATAGTAGCGCTTGACTACATCTGAGTTGATTGGCTTTAGCCAGATTTCTCCTTCCATTTCTGCAAGTATGAGTGCTCCTCATGTCAACACTCGGTGAACCATGTACGGCCGTTGCCAATTGGGAGATAATTTCCCTTTTACTTCGTCTTAGTGAGGAAAGATCTTCTTTAACACCAGCTGCCCCGGCGTGAATCGTCTCTGCTTGACTTTCTTGTTGAAGGCTCTGGTCATTCTATTCTAATATAGCTGACCATGGCAAACTGTGTTCATTCTTTTTCTGTCTATGAGGGCCAATTGCTCATAATGGCTTCATACCCACTCTACATCGCTGAGTTCGGCTTCTTGTATGATTCTCCGGGATGGAATTTTGACCTCGGTAGGAATAACGGCTTATGTACCATAAACTAGCATGTAAGGAGTTTCCCCAGTTGATGTGCGGATAGTGGTGCGGTATCCTAGTAAGCGAATGACAGCTTCTCATGCCATTGCTTGTGCTTCTCTATCATCGTTCTCAATATCTTCTTGATATTCTTGTTGGTAGCCTCAACGACTCCATTCATCTGATGTCTGTATGCTGTGGAATTCTTGTGTTTGGCCTTGAAGGTTTCACACATGGCTCTCATCAGGTCATTGTTGAGGTTGGAACCATTGTCGTTAATGATTGACTCTGGAACTCCGAATCGACAAACTATGCGATCGTGGACAAAGTCAGCCACGACTTTCTTAGTAACTGCTTTGTAACACGCTGCTTTGACCCATTTGGTAAAGTAATCAATGGAAACCAGAATAAAACTGTGTCCGTTGGAGGCAGCAGGCTCGATCGGTCCAATAACATCCATGCCCCAGGCGGAAAACAGCCATGGTGAACTTGTTGCATTAAGCTCACTCAAAGGTACCTTTATCATATCCCCATGTATCTGACAACGGTGGCACTTCCGGACATACTGGATGCAATCCGTTTCCATGGTCATCCAGAAATATGCGACCCGAAGTATCTTCTTTGCTAGAATGAACCCGTTCATATGAGGACCGCATGTATCTCCTCCAATAGTTTTGTTGCTTCTTTTGCTTCGACACACCTTAGTAAACCCAAATCAAGAGTCCTCATATACAGGACTCCTCCTCTGTGAAAGAAATTGTTTGACAACCTTCGAAGTGTGCGTTTCTGAGTAGCGTTTGCAAGTTTTGAGATATTCTCCCTTTGCCAAGTATTCCTTGATATCATGAAACCAAGGCTTTTCGTCTGCTTCTTCTTCAACATGGGCGCAGTAGGCTGGCTGATTGTGGAACCTCACTGGGATGGGATTGATGAAATTATTGTCTGGATGTTGGATCATAGAAGATAAGGTAGCCAATGCATCGGCGAAATCATTCTGAATTCTGGGGACATGCCGGAACTCTATCTTTGCGAACCTCTTTCTCAATTCCTGTACACGATGTAGATATGGCACTATCTTGGAATTCTTGGTCGCCCATTCTCCTTGTACCTAGTGTATCAATAGGTCTAAATCACCAATCACTAATAACTCCTGAACGTTCATGTCGATGGCCAAGTTGAGCCCCAAGATGCAGGCCTCATATTCAACCATGTTGTTGGTGCAGGGGAACCTGAGTTTGGCGGATACTGGATAGTGCTGACCAGTTTCTGATATTAGGACTTCCCAATACCTACTCCTTTGAAGTTTGCGGCCCCATCAAAGAACATCCTCCAACCATTGTAGGATTCTCCAATGTCCTCTCCTACGAATGACACTTCTTCATCGGGAAAATACGTTTTTAATGGTTCGTATTCCCCGTCAACAGGATTTTCAGCGAGATGATCTACTAATGCTTGTCCCTTGACCGCCTTATGAGTCATGTAAATAATGGTGCCCTCTTCTTTGATATTCAAGCTCATGTTTGGTTTGAACTTCCTGAGCTTTTGCTTCACAGGTGGGCATGTCGGATCAGTTGGCAACTTGTGGGCCACAATAGATGTACTGAGGCCAGTTATGTCGTCATACGACCAGGCGAATATGTCCTCATATTCTCTTGAAAACTCTGTATATTCCTCCTTTTCTAATGGCGACAGATGAACGCTGATGCGTGTTTCTTTGACGTTCTCTACGTTTCCCAGGTTGACAACCTCAGTCTCATCCAAGTTAGATTGAGGTCTATTCTCAAAGTTCTCGACCTCTTTCACAATATCCTCAGGTATATCATCCTCGTCTGAATCGGAATCGATTTGTTGCGTTGCCTCGTTGCATGTCACAGTCGTCAGTTTATCAAGATAAGTAATAGTAATGTTGTGTAAATAAAGTAATGGGGAGGAAAACAGTAGCAAGTAAATATGCGATTTATAGAGAAACTGCAAATGCTTTGATAAATTGAATAATCATTTAAACATAGGAGCTCTTTCTTCAGAAATTAAAAATGCGAGAAGGAAGAAAAATTTTCAAATAAATAAGTTGTAAATAAATACTTGTTTTGCTAGCCTTGCTACCCCGAGGCTCGACGGGCTTTGGTCGTCCTGAGAGACCAATTATTGAGATATGATCCTCTGCTCATGACCTGTATGGAAGGGCCTTCTCCCCCCCCGTCCCTCTTCAAGAATGACACAGCAGTCCATGTCCTCATCATCCAAAAAATAAATCCCTCATTTCCGCTAACGCTTCCTCTTCGTCCGTACCGTAGATGATATCAGTTTGCTGGAAAGTTTGTTCTAAGTGAGGTATTGGCTGCTCCAATGAGTAGTAGGGATTGCGCCATGGTGGCGACCAGTCCTTGAATTCCTTCCAAGTGTACTCATACCCTAGCCCAAAAGAGGTACCGTGCTTCTCGAGTGTTATTGGCTTCGTTATTCCCTGGAGATTTTTGCCGAGCCCTTTGCCTGGCTTGTATCCTTTCCAATTCAAGATGCTCTCGATCTTACTGTCCCAACATTTATCCTTATCAATGGCATTAACTCGTTCAATGTTGTGGTAGGTTTCTCCACCCATCTTCCTTCTCCCCTTAGTGACCAAAACAGTCTGGCGACCGTAGATATGGTTTCTATCGTCGCCATGAATGACTACGTCTTGATGATTCCATTCAAACTTCAACTCTTGATGTAGGGTTGATGCCACGGCCCCAACGGCGTGTATCCGAGGTTTCCCCATCAGCAAGTTGTAGGATGGGGGCACGTCTATCACCTGGAAGTCTACGTCGAACCAGGTTGGTCCCATCTGTAAGCACAAGGTGATTTCTCCCATAGTGGACCTCTACGAACCATAGAAGGCCTTTAAATTGATCTCTCCTTCTTTTATATTATGTAGACTTTTGCCCAATTTCTTGAGTGTGATCATCGGACAAATGTTGAGGCTGGAACCCCCAAAAAATTAAGATCCTTGTAATGAAGTGATCCTCACATTGCACAGTGATATGCAGTGCTCTATTATGCCCTAACCCCTCGGGCGGCAACTCGTCTTCATGGAAAGTAATCTTGTGGCTTTCCAGAACCTGGCCCACCATGTTTGCTATCTCTCCGCTAGTGATATTGTCTGGTGCGTATGCCTCACCCAGCACTCTCAGCAAGGCGCTCATGTGCGTCTCAAAATTCTATAATAGAGAGATAATAGATATCTGAGCTGGTGTCTTGTTCAACTGGTCGAGGATTGAGTACTCTTTGGCTTGGATCTTTCTCCAATGATTGTCTGAACCTGTCTCAATGGTGGGAGGACGGTTGGCGGCCTGCTTGCTAGATTCAACCAAATGTTCAGGGGTGTAAACTCTACCAGTTCTGGTCATACCCTGTGCAGTAATGGCTTCCTCAGACTTGCTTTTACCCTTTCTCCTTGCTTCAGCTGTGTAGTCTCGTGGGATGGTGTTTGAGTAAAAGGGTGACGTTGTTAACATTGCCACTAGAATAGGTGTGGTCATCCTCATTCCCGTCGGAGTATATGTTATAGGCGGCCGGACTGCTACTTCGAGTGGCCGTACAAACTCAACTTCGATTGATACTGGGGCCTTTTCCTTGCGGGCGGTCTCGATTCAAACTCGAGTGGAATGGACATGTTTACCTCAGCATCCTCGGATGGCTGCATCTAAACCACAATTGGGTTGAGAGTAATTGCGGGCTTCTTCAGATCACCCTCGGCAATCAGCCAATTGATCCCTCAGAATCCTAATCATTATCTACTTCAATCATATGGACATCGCCTTTATGGTCCGGTAGCGGATTATTGCGAACATTAGGAGCAGGGTCCTTGGCTACAATGATCTTGTTGTCCATGAGGATTTGTAACTTGTCTTTCAAGGAACGGCATTCCTCGATGGTGTGTCCATTCATGCTATAGTGGTAGGCATAGGATTTGTTTGGGTTGATCCACTGAGAAGGGTTCTCAGGGGTGACAGCAGGAATGGGTGTGATATAATCGGTGGCTTTGAGGCTTTCATATAGTTGATCAATGGGCTCGGCTATGGTATTATAATGTTTCGGAGGGAGACGGTCGAAGTTAAGGCGAGGTCTTGGGAATTTTTGGCGAGTAGGTGGTGATCGGTAGGGAGAAGGTTGGGAATTGTAGGCGTTGTAAACGGGAGCTGTTTGGGAGTATCTGGGCGAGGTAGGATGATATGTGGGTGGTGGAGCTTGATATTTGGTGAGGGTGCTTGGTAACTTGGAGTTGGTTGGTATGTGAATGAGGGTGTTGGATATACTTGGTATTTGGGCGGGGACTTGGCTTATTGTGCAACCATCATGGCTCCCACATCCTTCTTTCTGGAAACACCACCAGACTGTAGAGCTTTATTAGTAGCCTGTAAAGCTTCAAAGTTGGTAACCATACTGCTTTTGATGCCTTCTTCAATTCGCTCTCCCAATTTGATGATGTCAGAGAACTTGTGACCTTAGACCATCATCAGTCGTTCGTAATATTGAGGATCCTGAGCTCGTACAAAGAATTTCTTCATTTGTTCCTCCTCTAAGGCTGGCCTAACCTTGGCAAACTCTGACCTCCAACGAGTAGCATACTCGCGAAAGGTCTCCGTTGGCTTCTTCTTTAAATTCTGGATGTAGAATACATCCGGAGCATTCTCCGTGTTGAACCTGAATCGATCCATGAAGTCTGTTGCCATGCTTACCCAATTAGTCCATTTCCTTGGATCCTAGTTGATGTACCAGGCTAGTGGATCTCCTTTCAAACTCCTCATGAAGAGTTTCATGCGGATTCTTTCATCTTTTCCCACGCCAACCAATTTGTCGCAGTAAGTTCTCAAATGGACTCTTGGATCACCAGTACCATCAAACATCTCAAACTTATGAGGTTTGTACCCCTCGGGAAGTTCGACATCAGGATGTATGCAACGATCTTCATAGTTCAGCCCCTCAATCCCTCTAACTCCTTCGATGCCCTGAACTCGATTCATCAGCTTCTTGAGTTCCTCGGCCAAATTCCTGATGAGCCTATCCTTCTCGTCAGACTCAGGGGTATGTGGTGTGGAATGATCCATGGTTTCCACATAAATGGGATTATTGTAAGCCTGGAAGTGGCTTTTTGTCTATTCCTGGAGAGGTTGAGTGTTATCGTGACAGGTATTGCATTGTGCTGCCGGGACTTGGTATATTGGGTGATTCGGTTGTTTAGGGGTGTTTTTTGGTAAAGTGGGGTTTGGAGCATTTGGGAAGTGGACATCCGGAACATTAAGGGAAAGTGATAGGTGAGCCAAATTCTTTACTTGGTCAAGTTCCTCTTGGAACTTCAGCAGCTTCTTCTCCAGTGGAGACATACCCTCTTGCAGAACCTGAATACCCCGACCATCAGCAATCTCAACCTGTTCATCCATGTCGTCTTTTCTGACGCCACTTGACTCTGCCATCTTAGTTTTACCCTTACTTTTTCCTTTGGGAGGACTAGAAGTAGGAGTAGGAAGAGGGCCCTTTGATCTTGTGCGGTAGGCGGATGATTCCAGAATGCACGAACCAACCTTTGGGGAGGGTAATAATAAATAAAGAAAAAAAAACGAAAAAGTAATGAAGTTAGTGAGATCATAAAAGAAATATTTCAGTATTTAAACACATAAGGCGGAAATGTAAAGCGTGTCCTAAGTTGGGGACCTCTTTGTGCCCGAGGTAGGCCTAGCGACAAATTGATTTGGATAATTTAAGATGCTAAATGCCTCATTTTATTGATAATAAAATAGACAAATCCAACTGTTACAAACCATATTCAGGTATGTTATCTCATGCCATAAGGTAGTCAACATAAATCCATGAAGATATTATCTTTAAGATGATAAGAACTTAATCCTATTGGTCTTAAATGATACAAAGGTGTATAAGGGTGGATAACAAGTATTAGAAGTTAAACGAATCAAGGATGTTGTCAGCCATATTTTTGGGTAAGCCTATAGGTGTTTAATACACTCAAGAGGTAGTGTTTTAAGGTACTTGAATCATATAATATCCGTATCATAAGTCTTGAAGTCAAACGAGTTATGAGACAAAAAACATAGGTTCATAATTTTACTTGAACATTAGGTCAAATGTTACTAAGATTTTCTCCCAATTTACTTAGAATATGGAGTGATCTAACCACCAAATTTAATATCTATGCGTCTAGTTTCTAACTCATTAAACCGTTTGTCGATACGGTATTGGAGTAAAGAGATACTCGCGTTTTCGTGAGACTGCGCCAAGCACCTCTCTATGGGGCCCACTTAGGCGGTTTAAGACATTTGGATCTATATATGACGCCTCCAACCCGTTTTAAGCCATTTAGTTTCACTATATTCAGACCTTAGAACCCTAGGAACACCCTCTGAAGGTTCTCTCAAGATTCAAGACCCAAACAAAGGGAAAATAACACAAATCAAGTGTCGGGAATCCCGTGGCGCTAGTAAGTTCCTTTTTCTTCTTGTTGTTTCTCATTTTTGTATTGTTCCAGCTCGTGTGGGAGGTTTTTTTAAGGGGTTTATGTTTNTTTCATGGAAAATTAAGGTCCAATTGGAGTTTTTCTTTCTGTATAAAGGTAAGGAACCTCTTACTCTATATGTATTTAATATTATCCAAGTTGCGTCTAAGTCATTGAAGCTAGAACTTGTGAAATATATATCGAAAGGCTTGGTAGTAATGTTATCGGTTGGTGGCTGATTTGGGAGGGTCAATATGATTAACATTGATGTTGTTTGGGCTGTTTATTGATTTCTTTCACTTGTGGGAAGTCATATAAATAGGGTAGGTTCTGTCCTTTTCATCGTAAAATGGGTTGTGGCTGGTACATAATAGTTACGACGCTTAAACGTTAACGATAGTGTCATTTCTCCTATTGTAGACTAAGGAGTCGTGACTTTGCATAGCTTGAGGTTGGGCAGTGTATACAAGGTATGTGAGGCTATCCCTTTCCTTCTTTTTAACGACTCCGATTGTATATAATGCAATGAACAAGCTTCTAAAGATACTCTACTTTTAGAAANGACTCCGATTGTACATAATGCAATGAACGAGCTTCCAAAGATACTCTACTCTTAGAAGCTAGAAGTACTTACATTGTTTCCCTTCTTATGGAACAATTGATGTTGAGGTTGCTTCTCTTATTCGTATGTTATCAATGTTGTTGGTACTTCCTGATTCTTATAAGATTCTCGATGAAGAGTTTATCCTAATGACGTGTACGGAGAATATCGACCTTACGTCACTCCGAAAGGTTCACAACATGATTCTAATGAGTCCTACATGCGTTATATATATATACATATATATATATATACATATATATATATATATATATATATACATATATATATGTATTACGTCACTCTGAAAGGTTCAGAACATAATTCCAATGAGTCCTACATGCATTATATATATGTGTGTGTGTGTGTGTGTGTGTGTGTGTGTGTGTGTATGTATCTATTTTACTCTACCGAGCCGCGCTATAGTCGGTCGGGTATGGCACCTATTGTGCAACCACTGATCAGTTGGGTTTACCGAGTCCTCTTTGAGGCCGGGTATGATATGATGATGATGATGCTCACAGAGGCGGATGTTGATACGATAATGATGATGCCCACAGAGGCGGATGTTTTTAAAAGATTATGTGTATATATGTATCATGCATTTCATGTTACTGTCTCTTAGAAGCACTCAGATGTTACATGTTGTATCTTCTCTACCTCCTTTTACATTATTGTTGATATTTATATTGACCTGCCTTACATACTCAGTACATTATTCGTACTGACGTCCTTTTTATTTGTGGACACTGCAGGTCCTGATAGACAGGTACACGCACTTCCCCCACCACAGTAGTTTTTCTAGTTCAGCGTTTATAGGCGAGATCCCTTCTCCGGACTTGCCGTGGTCTTGGTATGCATTTTTGGTTATAGATATTATGGGTATGTCGAGGCCCTGTTCCGAGTATGTTGCATTACTTATGCTCCTTTAGAGTCTCATAGAGAGGTGTCCGCTTATGTATAGTTTGGTATGCCTTGTCGGATAATTTTTGTTGTATAGTCTTTCATGGAAGCGTGGTAGCTCCTAAGTTATATGTAGTTTCTTGGCAGTCTTGTTATCCCATGTTATCCATGTTCATTCCATTATATATCATTGTTTGGTGTTCATAATTCATATCTACCACTTATATTGATCTCGTCGGCCCTTAAAGATAATAAGAAGATTAGATAAAATGTACGTTGGTGCTGGGCAAGTATGGCCCGGGTACTAGTCATGATCCTCCAGTTTGGGTCGTGAGAAACTTGGTATCAGAGCCAGTCTGTCCTAGGGGTTGTCTATGATTCGTGTCTAGTAGAGTGTTGATTATTGATATGTAGCGTGCCACATTTATAATCAGGAGACTACGTGACATCTAGGGTTGTTACTTTCTTCCTAAATCTAGATCGTGCATAGAGTTGAGTCCTTAGTGTTGTATCTAATATTAACCTTGTTTTCTTTCAGCGATGCCTTCGTCTAGGAAGCAATCGATTAGTAGAAGACTTGATATAGCTGCGGGAGAAGGTACCAGTCAGGTGCCTCAAGCCAGAGTAGAACAAAGTGAGGCTCAGAGTGAGATGTCGTCTCATACCTCATCTACTCCGTCTCATCCAGAGGATATTAGGAGGAACCCAGCGCCACCAGTTCCTCCGTTTGGCCCTACAGAGCAGGATATACGAAGTGCGGTGTAGTTGTTGACTAGGTTGGTAGTTGCTCAGGCTCAGAGGCAGAATACCGATGTTGTTGATAAACCGAATAGTACGAAAGTTCGTGATTTTATTAATCTAGACCCTCCAGTGTTTACCGGATCAGACCCTAAGGAGGACCCATAGACTTTTATTGACCAGGTTCATCGTACACTATGGGTTATGCATGCTACAGATACATAGGCAGTAGAGTTGGCTTCATATCGGTTACGGGATTTAGCGATTTTCTGGTATGATAGTTGGGAGAGATCCAGGGGTCTGAATGCCCCTCCAGCTGTGTGGAAGGAATTTTCTGAGGCTTTTCTTCGTCACTATTTTCCCGTTGTNGAGTGCACGACATCCTCCTTGGTAGAGGGCATGGATATTTCCCGTATTCAGGCTTATGCTCAGACCCTAGAGGATCGTAAGCGCCAGCAAAGGGCAGATAGGGAGCAGGATAGGAGCCAGCATAAGAGGGCGAGGTTTGTAGGGTATTCTCATGACTTCAGAGATAGTGTTAGGCCCCAGTTTTTGAGGAGTTCGGCGCCACCTGTAGCTAGTGCTCCTCCACAGTTTCAGAGGCCTCAGTATGATCAATTTACCTATTCTGATCCAGGTCAGAGTTTGCGGGCATCAGGCTCGCAATATCATAAGGATACTAGTCAGACGAGACTCTCAACACCCCGTTGTGATCAGTGTGGCAAGGCCCACTTTGGACTGTGTCGTCGAGGTTTTGATGCGTGCTACTCTTGCGGACAGCCTGGCCATATGAAGCGGGAGTGTACTAATAGAGAAGGTGGTGGTATGGCTCAGCCAACTGGATCTGTGTCTGGTTCTTCCTCATCAGTTCGGCCTCTAGCACAGGGTTTTCAGCAGTCGACAGGTCGTGGTAGAGGTAGAGGTGCAGTGCCGAGTTCGAGTGGTGCTCAAAATCGAACCTACGCTCTAGTAGGTCAACAGAATCTCGAGTCGCCTTAGGATGTTGTTACAGGTATATTGTCTGTGTTTTCTTACGATGTATATGTGTTGATTGATGCGGGATCTACATTATCATATGTTAAACCTTTTGTGGCTAATAAGTTTGACATTGAACCTGAATTGATAAGTAAACCACTTGCTATATCTAATCCGATAGGAGATTCTGTGATTGCTAAAAGGGTATATAAAGGTTGCACAGTGATGATTTGTAGTCGTCAAACCTCGGTGAATTTATTTGAATTAGAAATGGTTGATTTCGACGTGATAATGGGAATGGACTGGTTGGCCTCATGCTATGAAAATGTTGATTGTCGCACGAAGATGGTTAGGTTTTAATTTCCTAATGAACCCGTCATCGAATGGAAAGGTAACATTGCTACGCCAAAAAGTAGGTTTATTTCCTATCTTAAGGCAAGGAAGATGATCTCAAAAGGGTATATTTATCATCTCGTTCGCGTTAGGGATGCGGAGACAAAGCCGCCTACTGTACAATCAATCCTCGTGGTCAATGAATTTCTAGATGTTTTCCCAGATGAACTTCCAGGACTTCCACCTGAAAGGGAGATTGAGTTTAGCATTGATGTATTGCCTGACTCTCAACCCATATCTATTCCTCCATGTAGGATGGCCCCGGCAGAGTTGCGCGAGTTGAAGGCGCATTTGAAGGACTTGCTGGATAAGGGCTTCATTAGGCCTAGCACTTCACATTGGGGTGCGCCATTCCTGTTCGTGCGGAAGAAAGACGGGTCATTACGGATGTGTATCGACTATCGACAGTTGAATAAGTTTACTATAAAGAACAAGTATCCACTTCCAAGGATTGACGACCTGTTTGACTAACTCCAGGGTGCCAAGTATTTTTCCAATATCGACTTACGTTCAGGGTATCATCAGGTGAGGGTTAAGGAGAAGCACATTCCAAAGACGGCCTTCCGAATAAGATATGGGCACTTTGAGTTCTTGGTGATGTCGTTTGGGCTAAAAAATGCCCCAGCAGCTTTTATGGATCTCATGAATACTGTATTCAGGCCCTATCTTGATGTGTTCGTGATCGTATTCATTGATGAAATTTTGGTGTATTCTCGTTCGGAAGCAGAACATGCGGGCCACTTGCGGATAGTATTACAGACGCTTCAGGATTGTAAGTTATATGCTAAGCTCTCCAAATGTGAATTTTGGCTTAATTCAGTAGCATTCCTTGGCCACGTGATATCTGACGAGGGTATTAGTGTCGACACTCAAAAGATCAATGCAGTAAAGAATTGGCCGAGACCTACAACACCATCAGAAGTCCGCAGCTTCCTGGGGCTAGCAAGATATTATAGGCGATTTGTAGAAGTATTTTCCTCTATATCATCACCATTGACTAGGTTAACACAGAAAGCTACTAAGTTCCAGTGGTCTGACGCTTGTGAACGAAGTTTTCAGGAGTTAAAGAATCGATTGACATCTGCACCAGTGCTCACTCTCCCAGAAGGAACAAAAGGTTATGTGGTATATTATGATGCCTCAGGTAAAGGTTTGGGGTGCGTATTGATGCAACATGGGAAGGTGATTGATTATGTATCAAGACAATTGAAGAAGCATGAAAAGAATTACCCGACCCATGATTTGGAATTGGCTGCAGTAATATATGCTTTGAAGATATGGTGTCAACTACTTATACAACGTCCATGTTGACATCTACACAGATCACAAGAGCTTACAATACATCTTCAAGCAGAAGGAGATGAATTTGAGGTAGGGTAGGTGGCTTGAATTACTGAAAGATTACGATGTCGAAATATTGTACTACCCCGATAAAGCCAATGTTGTGGCAGACGCTCTCAGTCGTAAATCAATGGGAAGCTTAGTACACATTGAGGCAAGTAGACAGGGGTTGACTAATGAGCTTCATCAGCTAGCGAATATGAGAATTAGATTATTAGACTCTGATGAAGGAGGGGTTACTGTACAGAATACATCTGAATCATCTTCGGTAGTCGAGGTAAAAGCACGGCAATATGAAGATCCTACCTTAGTACGATTGAGAGAGCATTCAACAGTGTAAAATTACGGCTTTTGAGATCAAAGCAGATGGGGCACTGAGATACCAGGGCCGATTATGTGTGCCTGATATGGCAGGGTTGAGAGAGAAGATTATGATTGAGATTCATCAATCCCGATATTCCATCCATCCCAGCTCGACAAAGATGTATCATGACGTTAAGGAGCAGTATTGGTGGGATAACATGAAGACGTCTATTGCAGAATTTGTAGCCAAGTGTCCTAATTGTCAACAAGTAAAAATCAAACATCAAAAACCCAGTGGATTGCTTCAGAATATAGAGATTCCGACCTGGAAATGGGAGGTGATTAATATGGACTTCATTATTGGATTGCCTCGCTCTTATCATAAGTTTGACTCCATATGGGTGATAGTTGATCGACTTACAAAATGTGCCCATTTTCTACCAGTTAAGGCAACTTACACAGCTGAAGATTATGCAAAGTTGTATATCAAGGAGATTTTTAGGCTTCATGGTGTACCGATATCTATTATATCAGGCCGAGGAGCGCAATTTGCGGATAACTTTTGGAGGTCTTTTCAGAAGGGTTTAGGCACGGAAGTGAATCTCAGCACTGCATTCCATCCCCAGATTGAGGGACAAGTTGAACGTACCATTCAAACACTTGAAGATATGTTACGAGCATGTGTTCTGGATTTCAAGGGGAATTGGGATGACCATCTTCCACTTATAGAATTTGCCTACAATAATAGCTATCATTCCAGTATTAAAATGGCCCCGTACGAGGAACTATACGGGAGGAGATGTAGATCACCACTTGGATGGTTCGAAGTCGGTGAAACAGAACTATATGGGCCAGATTTGATTCACCAATCCATTAAGAAGGTGAAACTGATACAAGAGCAGCTAAGAATGGCACAAAGCAGGCAAAAGTCTTATTCTAATTCCGACGTCGTGATTTGGAGTTCAAGGTTGGTGATTGGGTTTGCCTAAGGATCTCGCCGATGAAGGGTGTTATGCGTTTTGGGAAGAAGGGTAAGCTGAGTCCATGGTATATCGGTTCGTACAAAATTCTCCGACGAATTGGACAGGTTGCTTATGAGTTAGAATTGCCATCCGAATTGGAATTTGTCCACCCGGTATTCCATGTATCTATGTTAAGGAAATATATTGGAGACCCTTCTCGAGTCGTCCCTATCGAAGATGTACAAGTTACAGAGGATCTATCATATGAAGAAGTGCCAGTATCTATATTAGATCGACAAGTCCGCAAGCTAAGAACAAAGGATGTAGCTTCCGTCAAAGTATTGTGGAGGAACAAGAACAGGGAAGAAATTACTTGAGAAGAAGAAGAGCAGATGAAGTCTAAATACCCTTACTTGTTCCAGATTCAAGATAACAAGGATGCCGAGGGGATGCAGGATGCATTAGAAGGTGAAACAACTTTATGAGGTAAGCAATAGCATGAGAGTACTCTTCATTAATACACAATGGTGATATGCAGATATAAATATCCATAATGCCTTGTGTAGCCTTGTGAGGCCATATGTTGGGCTTAACTGCTTGCGAATTTTCTAGTGACCATCTTATAGGAAAACAAATTGATCGGAAACTTCCGTTGGAATCCACGATGATTTGGACTCCCCATAGACCCTTACATTCGAGGATGAATGTTCCTAAGGGGGGAGGGTGTTACAACCCATATTCACGTATGTTAGCTCATGCCATAAGGTAGTCAATGTAAATACATGAAGAGATTATCTTTAAGATGATAAGAAGTTAATCTTATTGGTCTTAAATGATACAAAGGTGTATAAGGTTGGATAACAAGTATTAGAAGTTAAACGAATCAAGGATGTAGTCAGCCGTATTTTTGGGTAAACCTAGATGTGCTTAATACACTCAAGAAGTAGTTTTTTAAGGAATTTTAATCATATAATATACGTATCATAAGTCTTGAAGTCAACCGAGTTATGAGACAAAAGTCGACAAAAGTTGTCGCAACTTAGGTTCATAATTTTACTTGAACATTAGGTCAAATGTTACTAAGCTTTTCTCCCAATTTACTTAGAATTATGGAGTGATCTAACCACCAAATTTAATATCTATGCGTCTAGTTTCTAAATCATTAAACCGTTCGTCGATACGATCTTGCAATAAAGAGATATTCGCGTTTTCGCGAGACTGTGCCAAGCACCTATATATGGGGCCCACTTAGGAGGTTTAAGACATTTGGATCTATATATGACGACTCCAACCCGTTTTAAGCCATTTAGTTTCACTATATTCAGACCTTAGATCCCTATGAACACCCTCTCAAGGTTCTCTCAAGATTCAAGACCCAAACAAAGGGCAAACAACACAAATCAAGTGTCGGGAGTTTCTTTTTCTTCTTGTTGTTGCTCATTTTTGTGTTGTTCCAGCTAGTGTGGGAGGTTTTTTTAAGGGGTTTATGTTCTGTAAATTCTTCCTCAAGTTCTTAATATCAACCCTAGGTGATTTCAAGCCTTCTCAAGTGATTTTAGTGCCGAAAAACACAAATTGATTGCCAGTTTCGCTTTCTTGTTGTTGTGGCAGCATTGGAGGGATATTTCATGGAAAAGTAAGGTAAAATTGGAGTTTTTATTTATGTATAAAGGTAAGCAACCTCTTACTCTATATGTATTTAATATTATCCAAGTTGCGTCTAAGTCATTAAAGCTAGAACTTGTGAAATATATATATATGGAAAGGCTTGGTAGTATTGTTATCGGTTGGTGGCTGTTTTGGGAGGGCCAATATGATTAACATTGATGTTGTTTGGGCTGTCCAGTGATTTTTTTCACTTGTGTGAAGTCATATAAATAGGGTAGCTTTTGTCCGTTTCATCGTAAAATGGGTTGTGGTCGGTACATAATAGTTACGGCACTTAAACGTTAACGATAGTGTCATTTCTCCTATTGTAGACTAAGGAGTCGTGACTTTTGCATAGCTTGAGGTTGGGCAGTGTATACAAGGTATGTGAGGCTATCCTNTCCAAAGATACTCTACTCTTAGAAGCTAGCAGTACTTACATTGTTTCCCTTCTTATGGAACAATTGATGTTGAGGTTGCTTCTCTTATTCTTATGTTATCAATGTTGTTGGTACTTCCTGATTCTTATAATATTCTCGATGAAGAGTTTATCTTAATGACGTGTACGGAGAATATCGACCTTACGTCACTCCGAAAGGTTCAGAACATTATTCCAATGAGTCCTACATGCATTAAATATATATATATATATATATATATCACTCTACCGAGCCGCGTTATAGTCAGACGGGTATGGAACGTATTGTGCAACCACTGATCAGTTGGGTTTACCAAGTCCTCTTTGAGGCTGGGTATGAGGCGGATGTTGATACGATATTGATGATGCCCACAGAGGCGGATGTTTTTAAAAGACTATGTGTATATATGAATCATGCATTTCATGTTACTGTCTCTTAGAAGCATTCAGATGTTACGTGTTGTATCTTCTCTACCTCTCTTTACATTATTGTTGATATTTATATTGACCTGCCTTACATACTCAGTACATTATTTGTACTGACGTCCTTTTTATTTGTGGATGCTGCATGTCGTGCTGCAGGTCCTGATAGACAGGTAGACGCAGTTCCCCCACCACAGTAGGCTTTCCAGTTTAGCGGTTATAGGTGATATCCCTTCTCCGGACTTGCCGTGGTCTTGTTATGCATTTTTGGTTATAGATATTATGGGTATTTCGGGGCCCTGTTCCGACTATGTTGCATTACTTATGCTCCTTTAGAGGCTCATATGTAGGTGTCGGCTTATGTATAGTTTGGTATGCCTTGTCGGATGATTTTTGTTGTATAGTCTTTCATGGAAGCATGGTAGCTCCTAAGTTATATGTAGGTTCTTGGCAGTCTTGTTATCCCATGTTATCCATGTTCATTCCATTATCTATCATTTTTTGGTGTTCATAATCCATATCTACCGCTTATATTGATCTCGTCGGCCGTTAAAGATAATAAGAAGATTAGATAAAATGTACGTTGGTGCTCGGCAAGTATGGCCCGGGTACTAGTCATGATCCTCCAGTTTGGGTCGTGACACCAACAGGACTCTAAGAATGAGAAAAATATAAAATGTCACTAATGGCCAGGGGCCTTATTACATCAGAAGGCAAAGTAAATACAATCTAAACTATTTGGTCCCAGAAGGACCTTCCCTAGACTCGGCATCTCTGCTTGCCTTGATCAGTGTCCCCATCTCGCGGAGTCCCAGCAGCAAGTAGGTCCTAGCTAGAATTCCTCCTTTGGCTCCCTCGGTCTTCTGACAGGTCTTGATCCTCCTAATGAACTTCTCCTCTAAGTCGACTATGCCTCACTCCAAGTGTGCTAGCCTCTGGGTGGAGGTGATGGCCATGTCTTTCCATTCCTCTATCAGCTTCTTGTTGGCCTCGTGTATTTTGTGATGATATTCTTCACAATCACGGAGCCTCTTGCGCAACTAGTTGAGTCTAGTCATTTCCTCGGCCCTCTCATCTATGACCATGTGTCCTTGAGCAAACCCTGGCTCGATACTTCCACCCCAGTTATCTTCCAACCATCCCAGATAATAAGGAGAGTAACCGGCATGATACCTGTCGGGTTCAATAGTGTCCTTTTCTAACCGAATCTTACAGTGCCACAAATGCTGAGCTTCGCACTTATGAGGGGTGTCGTCGTCTTGGAAATCTGCCCTGAGATGACTCATCTTCTCGACCCTTGGTGCCACTTGCTTCCTTCCTACCTGCCTCATGACTCGGATCGGGACGTAAGGATACGTCCCTCTTAGACCGATCAATAACAGAAATGGGGTGTCTCGAGTTCAGATGATGAACTCGTCGGCTGGGAACCACTCAAACATCCACTGAATCTGATCCTCGGTCAAGTTCCCTAGTAACTCGGCCCATCCATTAGCATTTTCTGGCTGAGCAAACATGTCGAGGATGTAGTTCATACACTTTTGATGATGGAAAGCAATATGATCATCCCAAACTCTCCTATGGATGTCCTGACGGTAGTCGCCCTTTTGCAAATGCTCAGTGAGCCACAGTTGGAGGAACAGATTGCAACCCTCGAAATGTTTTGCCCCTCGTTGACACTTTTCCAAGGCTCGGTACATGTCAGCAATGATCATTGGCACGATACCGAAGTCTTGCTTGTCAACCCCTTCCATCGGAGTCTTAGTAACCATAGCCAACCTGGTGTGGATTCTTTCTTTCTTTGTTGGGAACACCATCAGACCCAAGAAGCATACTATAAAGACGAATACTCGGTGGTGAATGTGCCCCAAAGAAGTAAGGGCGAACTCTTCCTGATAAGTGCGGTAAGACTGGCTACGACCATACCTCTCGTACAAATATTCAAAGGGGATGTACGAGTCTTCCAAGCAGACCAAGTATGGATTTTTCTTTAGTCCCATCATCTTGAGAAAACCTCGGCCTTTATGATTTTCAGGAGTCAATAACCCTGGAGACGCCGAAGCTAAACCGGCTAACCCTCCTATTTCCTCTAGCAATGGTGTCATCTCATTGTTTCCAAAGTGAAAGACTAACCGATCACAGTCCCAGAACAGGGTAACAGCTTCTATCATCATGTTGTTAGGCTGAATGTCCAGAAGAGAGGGCAGGTTGCCCAAGTGTTTTCTGACGACTGTTTTGTCACTGGAGTGAAGATCTTCCCACCAGTTTAGTAGTTTGGGGTGGATATTGGTGACCATGCCGAATCTGAGGACCTCGTGCCTCATTTCTACAAAACAAACAAGTTAGGCCCTTACCCCCACCAGACTCAACTATTTAACATCAATAATTAGCATGAGCATTTAATTCTCCAAATGAATGCACAGAACGTGAAGGCGTCCGTTTGGGTTCTAAGGAAACCCAAAGGATGTTGTGCGGACAACACGTTAGCCTGTCTAGGTTTGACCATGATTCATGCAACATACAATAGAGTAAGGTTTCTATGGGGTTTTAGACCGTTACCCTTGAGCGAACAACTCAAGGGGGAAAGCACAGAACTTTCGACTGCACCGCTGATCGACTAGTTTTACAACAAATACGCCTTCCCGAATTTTGGGGGAGTAATATTGGAATAGCGCAACCACTCATTGTAACCGTTGCTAAAGGATTTTGTTTGGCACGAGTGGAATATGAATGCGTAGCATGATATGAAATAAATAACATTTAAATAAGTAGGCATGTATTTTCACATTGGAAAGCGGTAAAGAAAGGAAATACGATAGTTATAATTGAAAGAAGTTACAAAGAAAACATGAAGAGACGTCAGTTATGTTCAGGCGAAATAAATACTTGCGAAATTAAACATTTAACAGCAAATAACGGGAATAGGAAAGGTCATAAACATTTAAACAGAAATTGAAAGGTCCAAATTCACAAGACAACTTGTAATGGTGTAAGCCTAGGGAATGATCCCCAGCAGAGTCGCCATGCTGTCGCGCCCCCCCTTTTTCCTCGCACGGGCCAGGTGCAGAGAGATCAGGTTCATGACATTCTAGACAACTCCTTAAAGGAAGAGGTTTAAGGAAGAGTCTCCACCTAACGATTTTGTGGTGCGTTAGGGAACCTATAGTAGATAACTCATGAACTAGTTTGCATTACTAGAGATTGGGTAAGGGCTTGAAGTTATCCTAAGGGGAGGTGTTAGGCACCCCTCAAGATCCACAATTATGGGTCACAGCCAAGAAGTTTTGTGAATTTGAACAGTAAACAAATAGCAAGTAAGGTTCATATAAGAGGGGATTTCAAAAATATTTAAAAATCTTTAAAGGTTTTTGGGGAAACATCAGAGTAAAACATTTGAAAAAAAAGAATTGTCCTAGGTTTAAAATAATACGGATCACATCAATGCAATACCCGGTAATCACTCCTCGAAGAGGGGCTACACGTGGTATTAGCGCACCGGTCATCATATCCGTATTCTACCCTTCTCACCCCGTAGAGGTTATTTAAAAAAGTGTGTGCTGGTCATGAAGGCTTATTGCGTGCTACTACCCTTCCCGTTCTATAAGTCCCGGAGGGTGTTGAGGACTACTAAATCCTACAAGGTGAGTACTAGGTTGAACTCCTAGGTTTAAAGGATAAAATTCTAAGCGACATATAAAACAATTAGGAATACAAATATGGGAACACATAAGGGCAGATAAGAGGCTCACAGATTCCTCCACAGGTAAACACATAAATAGCACGTCTCAAACACAACCAAGGTCTCAAATGCAGGATTTAAAACAGGAGTTTTAAGTTAGAAAAACAGTAGGTTTCAGAAGTTTGACAAAGGACTGATAAAGCAGGGAATTTAAAAACGACAGAATAGTCTTTGAGAAGAGGAATTGATTGGAAATCCAGTAATTTAAAGACAGTAGTAGGATTTAACAGTGATGAAGTTTTCAGTAAGAAAATGGATGAATAACTTCAGAAAACCAGCAATCAGAAGTAAAGCAAGATTTTAAATAAAGCAGAGTAATTTCCAACAGGAGTGACTTTCTTTGAAATAAAGCAAGAACCAGTAGTTTAAAGGAGTTTTAGTGAAAGGAGAATGAGTGCACAATTTCAAGAACCAGTAATTTAAAAATAGAGCAAGGGTTTAGGAAAAACAAAATGATTTGCATGAACTTGAGGAAAGGAGAATCGTTTTGAAAATCCATCAGTTGTAGGAGTAAAAGTAGTGATAAATATCAAGGTTCTAAGATTTTCAGAAGAGACTAATTAATTTTAAAAGACCGTTTTTAATACAGGCAAGACATAAAACAGTCGATTTTAGTTTCAATGAGTATTAGGCCTAAGATTTGCTTAGGCGTCCGTGTATATACTGATTATGCACACATTGATTATGAGTCCTGAAGCATGATTTCTAGATACAAATGCAGAAGCAGTATCATTACGATATATTTTATTATATTTATTAGCTGTGAACAAGATTTCTAAAGTAAATAGGAGTATAGTAGAGATGCTGAAGTAAACAACCTAAACATGGTTTCAAATGCATGGTATGCATGTCCTAAGCATGATACTATTGCACACATAGGTAAAGTAAATCATATGATCA
>ML415631.1:0-25226 GCA_005239525.1 Nicotiana knightiana | reverse complement strand
AGCGTGCTTATGATCGATATTCAGTAATTTGTAATAGTGAGCAAATCAGCTCGGTATATATATATATCTTCTTCTGTATATTTTATGTGGGATCGGGTGGCACGCCGCCACGGGTATGTTATTCGGATTGGGTTGCACGCCGCAACAGTGTGATGATGAGAAGGGTTATATGTATTTATTTTCTTGTGTTTTATTTCCTAATTTATGAGAAAAGTTCATATTAGTTGCGTGAGTTGAATAGTCCCTTCCTGAGTCATTTCTTATTTATCATGTTCGAGTTATGGCCTATTGGCAATGTGATATCATGTGAGGCTGTTGGTCATGTTGGGGTGGTTTGTTGTCTGAGCAGTTCATACTAGGTGAGAAGAGATTTTTGGATCAGGGATCAGTGCGATAAGGTTATGTGAAGTGTATATTAAAGAACAAATACCATTATTCAGGTTCATAATGAAGTGATGATTCTAGTCAAGATGAGGTATTCAAGGATTTGTTAACTCTGCAGTTGGGAATGAATTTCTGCACATTTCCTCCGTTGTGGTGGTATCATCAGCATTATAGCAGGATGGATGTATATCTGTTATGAGGTGCATCAGGAGCACCAGATTCATGGAATTTTGGCTATCAAGGTTCAGGGAGTGTCATTGTGGCCAGATGATGAGTTATGCGGTGCATGGCGCTGATTCAGCAAAGGTATGCGGTCATGTTCTGGTATATCGTGTGGTAGTTGATACGGTGTTTATATGTTGGAACTAGGCCTGGCAGAAATTTTTTTAGGTGTTTGAATGAATTCTGAGCTTATTATATGGATAAAAGAAGAAATCTTCATATGTGATCAAGCTAATGTACTCAACTAGGTTGTGGTAGCACAGGCAGGTGCTCGAGGTGTTAAACAGTGATTTCAGATAACTCCAGAGCAGTTCTTGGCATGTTCGAGGACAAACGTCGATTTAAGTGGGGAAGAATATAACGACTTGACCGGTCATTTTGGGTTCTAGCGCGTCATTCAGCGGTTTGAAGTTGTGAGCAGCTCCATTTCAGGTGTTATGACTTGTAGGTGTGGTCGGAATTGAATTTCAAGAAGTTTAGAGTTGGTTTGGAAAGAAAATTCTCATTTCAGAAGCCTTAAGTTGGAGAAATGGACTAAGATTGAAATTTTGAGTAAACGACCTCCGAATCAGGATTTGAAGGTTCTTGCAGGTTTCTATGATGATTTCAGACTTAGGCGTATGTCCGGATCGGGTTTTGGATAACTCAGGAGCGTTTCGATGCATATTGAGGAAGTTAGCATCTTAGAAGAATTTCATAGATTTGGGCTTGAAGTGCATTTCAGGGTTGTCGATGTCCGTTTGGGATTCTGAGTCTGGGAATAGCTTCGTATGGTGATTCTGGAGTTGGGAGCGCAATCGGAAGTGAATTTGGATGTCCGTAGGTCATTTTGGAGTCATTTGGCTAAAGATATAAATTTGAAGGTTTTTGAGAAATCCACCGGAAAGGGAAGTTTTGATATCGAGGTCGGAATGCGATTCCGGAAGTTGGAGCAGGTCCGTAATGTTGAATATGACTTGTGCGCAAAATTTGAGGTTAATCGGACGTGATTTGATAGGTTTCGGCATCAGATGTAGAAGTTTTAAATTCTAAGTTCATAAAGTTGGGAATTGAGTGCGATTCGTGGTTTCGTTGTTGTTTGATATGATTTGAGGCCTCAAGCAAGTCCGCATTATGTTTTGAAACAGGTTGGCATAATTAGACAGGGTCCCGAGGGTCCCCGGGGGCCTCGGGTGGATTCCGAGTGGTTAACGGATCAATGTTTTAAGTTGAAGAAGGCTGAAGGTTGTTGTCATTTGGTGTAACCGCACCTGCGAGGCTTTGACTGCAGGTGCGGATCTGCGGGTGCAGCTAAGGGCGCCGCAGGTGCGTGTTTTGGGCTGGAGCTGAGGAGGCCGTGCGGAAGATGGGTCACACCTGCTGAAGCGTAGGTGCGAAGAAGGGACCGCAGGAGTGAGAGATGCTGGGTTGAATCAGAGTCATACCTACGATGGAATTTCCGCAGGTGCGGAGCCGCAGGTGCTATTGGACCGCAGGTGCGAAAGGAGGCCTGGGCAGAATGTTTTAAAGTCAGGTTTTTGTCATTTCTCACCCATTTTTTATTTGGCATGGGCGATTTTGGAGAGCATTTCAAGGGGGATTTTTGTCAGGCATCAAGGTATGTAAATTCCTTCCGTTTCTAAGTTAAATACAAGATTATATGCATGGATTAGGCATGGAAATTTGTAGGAATTTGGGAAATTTTTTGAAAAAATCTAGAAAATGTAAATTTGGAATTTAGCCACGAATTTGAGTATGGAATGTAGAGTAAATTGCATGATTGAACTAGTAGAGCTATGGGTAGAATGTATCTTCGAGAATTTTGAATTTCCGGGCACGTGAGCCCGAGAGCATTTTGGTCATTTCTCCGAGCGGGGTTGGGAAAGTATATAATTTGAATTTGTTGTGAGTATTAGGATGAATTTTCATTGCTTTGCCGTTATGTGGTAGTTTCGGAGCGTTGTGCGTCCGTTGGAGTCATCGGAAGGGCTTGGAAGCCGGTATTGGAATTTCGGAGCGAGGTAAGTCTCCTTTCTAAATTTGTGAGGGGGAATCGTCCCCTTAGGTGAATTAATTCAGTACATGCTATTATTGGGGGCTACGTACGCACGAGGTGATGGGAGTCCGTGCGTAGCTACTATTATGCCATGTCCGGATAGTCTAGGACCCACTAGCATGCCTTGCGTGTTGTACCTGTAATCCTGCCTGTAATATTAAACTGCTAGTATAATCGATAACGTAATTGAATATCTAAAAGAAAACTAGAGTTCATTTTGTTAAACTTCTAGAAAGAGAATTGATTCCTCTGTGGATATTTGTGTACCTGGACTGTGTTGTATCATGGAGTATCATTAAACTTGACAGATGAGTTTCAAAAACAAAGATTTAAAAGCTATATTTCATGTTCCTTTAAGAAGAATTTTACCACTTTCCTGAGGAAAACTATTTTCTTGATAAGATACAGATTTATTATGTGGATATGTGTAACTTTGGCTGCCTGATTCGCATGTATGATTCGCGAGCAGGATGACCCTGTATTTGTGTGTGTATTCATATGAGCACCTGAGTCGCATGTATGATTCGCGAGCAAGCTAGCCGTATTTTTTTTTAACTGTGTCGCATGATCGATTTGCGAGTGGGGCAGATAGATACATCTATGGTTCGAACCGTTCGGCCCTCGGCAATGCAAAGTTTATGTTTATGTTGGTTCGAGCCGTACGACCATCGGTGTTGCTTGCGCATGATATTTACTACGTAGTTGCTATGATTTGGCCTGATTACTGGCCTAAAATATTAAGTTGTCAATTGAAATGATAGAGATTTAAAGTTATTAAAAATATTTTGTAAGAAGTTGTTCCTTCCCGTCGATAAATTGTCATTTGATTAAATCACCATGTTGAATAATTGTTATTAATATGATGAAGATATAAAGTGTTAAACGTGAATGGAGTCGAAAATGTCTATTCCTGATTTTAATGAATTGCCTATGATAATCATGCTTAGTTTTAAATTTCCTTGTCCAGTTGTATTTCGGACAGGCTTTGTAATGATTGTATAAGTTCTTAGAAATTGCTCATGTACTTGTGACACCGGGTTCTGGGATATGTGTTGGTTTATAAATGTTAAAGTGTAGTATTCAAACCATTTTTCCTAATTGACAGATTTTATTTGGTTATTATGTAATAAAGTGAAAGGAAATATGTTCATAAATGTTAAAACTGGAAAGTTATTTCAATTAATTAATGATTTGGCTTGCTTGACATTGATGTCCGGTGCCATCATGACCTTAGGGATTTTGGGTCGTGAAAATTTTTATCTTATTCTTCCTTTGACATTCTATAGTTACCTGAACCACTTAACACCGTATCACACCATTCTCCCTCATTTAGGGTAGTCCTAGCATTTAATGCTCTGAGGTTTAACATGCAGATGTTTTACCTCTTCATATTTTTCAATATTTTTCAATGACCCCTACCCGGCTTGAAGTAACCCTTTTGTATGAGGGATAACTAAATATTTTACTCACAAGAGTGACACCTAGTGTAACTGGCACACTTAGTCCCTTAAGCCTAACTTTACTCACAACACTTGCTAAAGGAAGGCATATTTCTAATGAACTTTAAAGGTTATTCTTATGTCATCCATTCTATTATTTCCGGAACGTGGTCTCTAAAATTCTCACGATTCCAACTATTATCAAATCTTCTGATACATAATTCATGTTCAATTTATCTTGTTCACTAGCCCATACTGATTTCTATTACTTTGGGGGTCTAACTTATCCTTCTGTTAACCACGTTCGAGTCACCAACTTGTTTCTCGAAATGAGGGTATGACTTTATGGTTTATACAGTTTTATTATCTCAAGGCCTGTCACTTCATGTTTTTTCCTTCACTTGAATATAGACTCTGTCATCCTGTCATAGTTTGATTTACCATTATCACCCATTTATCATATGCTTCATTTACTCTTTTCTTATTCTTCGGCTAATATTTTCGTCTATCACTTTATTTTGAAAACTTCAACAAAATATTCTTTCACTTTTAGCTCCCCTTGTACCATCTCAGTGGCTCTTTGGGACACCTAAATTCTCTATTTACTAGGGAAGAGAGTCATACTAAGGATTCCAGTGCAAATCTTCTGAATTTTCTGAACATTCTAGTATTCATATCTAATTGTACTATTCTGGAGTGCACCATTTGGGTGTCTCACAAGGAGAACTATTACCATGTTTAAAATATCCTTCAGAAATTTCAGCTTACGCTAACAATCCATCCACTATTTTGGGTTACTCTAACCCCAACAGGATCCTGATATCCCATCCTTCTCTTAAACTATATTTGTTAGCTCCTGTAGGGCATAACTGATATGGGTGTGGCCAATATACATACCTTTGCTACTATTGAAGGTAAATCAGAATGCTTATATTTACTGATAATCTTCAGTAATTGGGTACCTCGTACCCTCATTCTCCTTGCTTCTGTTACCTGTCGAAACTTATATTTTACTTTCTGATACTCCCATGGCATGCTATCCACAGAGTATGTTAGATATTATCATCTTGGGGTCTTAAGTAGGAAATTTGAAAATGTTTTTTGCATGATCTGATAGGGCCTCAATCTGGGCCACATTGTCAAGAACTCATCTCTCTTCTAGTGACCTTATCTGCTACAGACTCCTAAATGCCTTGTAACTTTCGGTTTATATAATGTGGTGCACAACACATCTATAAACAAGGCTCTACCAGACACGGCTTGTAGACTCCCTAGGATATAACTGCTCTAATACCAACTTTGTCATGCCCCAAACCTGGGGGGAGGGAGGCGTGGCCGGTACCCAGTGCCATACTCGGCCCGAGCGTACCACTTTTTAACTGTTAACTTTGGATGGGTAACCCTCGACTTAGGCCGATTCGGCCTACCTGCAAACTAACAATACCAATCAAGGCCGATGAGGCCATATTCTAAATCATCTGAAAATGACGCCTCTCTCATTTGAGGGGTAAACATACCCAAAAGCTCATATACATAACTGTGCAGGCCGATGAGGCCTCCATAAATGTCTCCAACCAGCAATATCAAACTGAACATATACATGGGGCTGGCAAGGCAACAATAATGATATACAAAATACACTGGACTCATCTACAAGCCTATAGAGATGACTTAACTGTATCATGGTCAGGACAAGGCCTTGATCTACCCATAAAACCTGTATATACAAAATGGACTCCTAGGTCTCGACCTTGTAATTCCGAGGAAGTGGAGCTTACCAACCAAGCTGATGTTTGACTCTGTCTACTAGGAAGGTCTATCCAACTGTCTATTAGGACCTGCATGCATGAAATGTAGCGTCCCTAGCAAAAAGGATGTCAATACGAAATAATGTACCGAGTTTGTAAGGCAACAGAATAACTAAAAGATGAAACTGAACTGATAATATAATAATTAAAAAGTAATTGGGAGTCAAAGCTAATCTGAAAATATGCATATCTGATGATACTTACTCCACTCTCTCAATATAATATGTAAAATAATTGTCCAACCTTATAAGGCTTGGTACGTGTAACTGCTCTACATTAGTAGGCTCGCTCATAGGCGCTCGACCATACTAGGTTGTGTATCTCGGTTGGGCTTGCTCATAGGCGCTCAACCATAGTAGTCTCGGTATATAACTTACCATCTGATCAGAGGTTGCCCGATAGGGGCTTGCCCATCGATTATAGCTCGATGGTGGTGAAAATACTATAATACTGCCTAATAAGGCCTGTCCACTGATTATAGCTTCATGGTAGTGAAAATATTGTATATTGAATAAATATAGATCCTCTACTCTCTTGACAGAAAGAAGTCTATACTTAACTGAATATAAAGTCCAGATAAGAGAGAATAATGTAACTTATGAGACTAAGATAATGTACATAGGTCCAGGAATACGAACTTCTCATTATGTCTCATTATCAAATGCATGTAGTTACATGATCATGCCAAAATGAAGGAAAGATTTATCCTTAACATACCTTATCACAATCTGTTCAATAACCACGTTGAACTCGTCTCATCACACCTTAATCTACAAAAATGATAATAATACTATAATTAAGTTACGGAAGGTACGACTATCTCACAACGAACGAGAAGCTTATTTTTTAAATAAAACGGTCGGCATCTCCCCTATAATCCTTACTTCCTCCCAATTCAACATAACACCAACAAAAACAACAAGAACAAAACAATAATAACATGTATAAATCATTTTCCAACCTTATATCCATCACAAAGTACCACAAAACATCCCACACACCTCAATCACTTCATACACAAAACGACAACCATAGTAGTGTCAAACAACCCAGAAATGTAATGCCGAAAGACCAGCCAACCAGCCTTTCATTATGTGGTATTGATCCAAACCCTTTATCCTCCAAAATTCCATAAAAGTAGCAGCAAAAGAGACAACCCAACAGAAACACGAAACATCCCACAAAATAGTCCACTAAAAGTTGAACAACTCGAACTCACGACTTCCGATCACCGTCCGGTAAGTTCTTAAAATTATAGAACGAATTTATCTACCTTTCCAGCAGAAAAAAGGGATGAAAGAGAATAGTATACTTACCTTATTTGGTGAAGATCTCATCTCCTAACTTGGTTCTTCAACTCTTAGGTTTTCCTCCAACTAGAACTTGAAAAGAAGAGAAAATCATTTAGAGTTTTGTGTTGAATTTTTGGAAGAGGCTTGCTGGGGTGTATCTCTGATTTTTTTCTCTATTATGTGCGGAATATATGAAGGAAATAAGCCCTTAAAAGGGCTCTTTGGGCGACCCCAACTACCCCTTTTTGGACATATTTGGTCATTTCATTTAAGCAAGTAGCTGACACGCCTACTTGTCACCTATGTAATCTGCGCAGTCTCGCAAAACTGCAAATATCTCATTACTCTGATGTCGTATTGATGAATGGTTTATTGCGTCTAAAATTAGACTCGTAGATATTCAATTTGATAGGTGGAACATCTCGTATTTCTTTCACGCCCCAAAATCGAGGGGCGCGACCGACGCTCAACCGAGTAAACCCGATTGAGCAAGACTGATAGGTTTTATTCTACCCAAACTAATTCGTGAATAAACAGGAGGTGAACTCCACTAATCATACTTTGTAAATATGTCATTAACAACTTTCATTTTATTTCCATTAGCAGTTTCAACCATAATATCCAAAATATTACAATTTTTATAGATATGATGAAAAACATATTTGTCAAATACCAATATTTCTAATTCAATTCCCAATATCCAACACCGCCCACAACCTGTCTACGGAGCCTCTAAATACAACTGATGAGAAATATGGAAATGCTGGCAACAAGGCTCCGGCTATGCCGCAAAATATAGAGTACACGATAACCAAATGACACAGGACCCCGAAATAAAGTGAGGATCACCAAATTAGCTGAAAGGAGCGTACCGCTATCACTGATCACTGCCGCCTACCTTGGAACCACCTGCATCCATTAAAGATGCAGCGCCCCCGGCAAAAGGGATGTTAGTATTGTCGAATAGTACTAGTATGTAAAGCTAAAAATCATATTTCAAAATAGACTAACCATACAAGAAAAGGAACGCCACAGTCAATAATATCTACATGCACAATTGAAACATAACAATTTTCGAAATGCGAAAGTAATACACATTTTTAGTAGGGAGATCTTTAGCACTGCTAATACCACAATCCATAGCACCACTGTCCACAATACCACTGTTCACAATTCCACTATTCATAATACCACCGTGCTCTTGACACGGAGTCCGGTCACGACCCGACTGACTAGGTCATATCCCTTGGATACATTTTTCCGCAATATCACTTCACATTTCAATTTTGGTTTCAGTTGTTTTTCTGCACAATACCACCATGTGTGCGGCATGGTGTCCGATCTCGGCCCGATCGGCTAGGCCGTCTTACTCAAGACATTTCAATTTTTCCATCAATCATCTCATTTCATATTTCCCACACATATTTCACATTAATATCAATTTCATTAACAATCCTTTCAATTCAAGATATCAGTACATACGAGAGAAAACATGAATCATGGGCATATAGAGGTTCTCACATGCTTTGGAAATCTAACACAAATTCCATAACTTCAACACATCATCAAGTAACAACATTGCATGACCAGAAAACATTTGAATACTTATTACACATAAAGTTTTTACAACATAAGCACGTTTGAAATTTCATCTTAAAACAGTTGAGTCGAGGCTCGTTAGGCACAAGTATATATGTTATCCACACTCTATTTCTCCAGTTTATTTACTTCGTTTTCAAGTATCTTTATAGTTTATCATCGGCTAAACTCACTTAATCAAGTCATTTTAAGAGTAATAAGTACCTCGAGTTTTCCTCACCCAATTGGTATACTAGTTTTCATTTAGAATACGACGCAAAGACATATTATTTTAATAAGAAACCATACTTTAAACCTCTTTCTTTCGTCAACAAGATCATTCGGAATAATCAAGTTTATAAGTTCATACGGGATGACCTGAAATGTAGAAATTAGAAATTTTGAGCCGATTATGCTTAACCTTTACGGAAAACATTACGGAATTCCATTCCGAGAGATAAAGTTTAGCCAACATACCTGGTTGAGCTTTCCTTATGTTACTACAACACACCAACACCTCTAGCTATAATAATCTATAGGAAGATAGCGAAAATCGATTAATAATTAGAAAGATTTCCCATGGTGTAACTCTCTTAGGAATTTCATCAAACACCTAACATGTGAAAGAGACTACAAGGTTCTACAATGGAAATTCCTTCTCCCCTAAACCAATTTCAACAAGAACTATCCAAAATAGTTCATTAATCCTACATACTATAACTTAATATCACATGCATGGCTTATTGATAACCCCACAATATAGTTGAACTCTTTTCTTCTTGCATGCAAGCTCTAGAAGTAGGACTTACCTGGATGGAGGATAATCTAGTGGCTAGCTTCCTTGATTCTTGAATTGAGCAAGATTTGGGTGATTGAAAGGCTAGGTTCCCTCCTTCTCTCTCTATATTGCTCTTACCTCCCTCTAAAATAATCAAAATATCACCAAATGAAGCCCCAAACGTTATTTTATCAAAATGGGGTCGGGTTATAAAAATAAAAAAATGGACCCTCCGACTCAGATCTGTGGTCGCATATGCGACCGCATAATGACTATGCGGCCTACAAAGTGACCGCAAAGATAGCCCTCAGGAGCTTCAATTTTTTGACTGTGTATGCGACCAATACGCGGTCCGCATTATGTTCTATGGTTGCATAATGCACCGCAGAACTTCCCTTCGCAAAAGTCCACGGTGGAATGCGATCGACATGCAGCCCGCAAAGCAATTATGCGATAGCATAATTGGGCCGCATAACTAGCCTCAAAATTGTCCAATTTAACTGTCTCACTCTGCGACCAATATGCGGTCTGCAGAGTGATTATGCGGCCGCATAATGGGCCGCAGAAATGCACTCTTCTGTAAAACATTTTCCTTTAACTAAGCAACATACTGTTCAATCCAAAAAGTCTGAACCGTGGGGAATTTTCTACTATAACACCTAAATATAACTTGGCACCACGAAATTCCAGGTTTTTAGGTAAAAATTTTACGGGACCTTATAATTTCCAAGTATATTGAGAGAAAAGCGCAGTTACATTTGGCCTGAATTTTAGTACATTTATGAATGTAACTTATGATGACCTTTGCCAACTTTTGTTCCACAACTCACTTGACTTCAAAACATAAAATTCAACTATGACACGAATAAAATAAATCATAAAATAACCTTCTTATCATGTTAATCACCCTAGTCTCACCCTAAAAGTACGTGTTATAACATTCTCAACTTGTCAACTTTCGATGAAACTTGTTTTCTTCAATTCGTTTAGCTTCTAAGCACTCCAACCCTCATGGTACTTGTTACTCATGATCTTAAATACATGTAACCTCCAAGGAAACATTATTAAATTACTTTATGTACTTTCAAACATGATCCCGTTTCTGATTTTACATCAAGTGACTTACGACATACTCAAACGTACGAAAACATAGGGTGTAACAAGAATGCGAAGTTGTATAAATAAAAAATAAAGATGGCATAACAAACATATTTTTCATCTTGAGTTCAAACCGGGTCAAGTCGTTCTATCGTTCAATTCAAGGTTACAACTCTTTCCTAGGAAGCTCAAGTCTAGATGGTCGGATCCATTTGAAGTAGTGCGGGCTTCAAAGCAAAGGGATCTTGAGCTACATGATCCCAAAAGAGATGGAAATTTTTTAGTTAATGGGCAAAGAGTTAAGCACTATTGGGTTGGTGACGTTCATCGTCATAAAACTTCGATAGACCTGGTGGATGCTTAAGGGAACAATTTTCATCGTGCCACAACATTAAATCAGGCTCTTGATGGGAGGCAACCCATTGTGATGTTGTATATTATATGCCATGAATTTAACTAAGGAACGTTTTGGGAGGAAACCCAATTGTTAGTGTAGATTATCTTAATTCGCTTTTTAATTTTTATTTGTACTAACAAACGTTTTAGTGGAGTTGTGGTGTTTGAATAGGTACGAGAGAAGGCATGAAATCAAATGAATTCAGGAAGAAGTCCAAAACTTGAGGGATCACGCCCCAGAACCGGCACCGCGAGGCCACTCACGCGGTTAATCTCGTGTCATAGCAGGCAATGCGCTCTCTCTCACGCGGTTCCTCTCACGCTGCACCTGGCATTTCCAGGCCTTCATCTCGCCCCACACTGAGCGTCACCCAGCCCCTTGCCCGGTGTACCTTGTTTCCCAGTTCGTGATGCCAGGTAAGCATTTTGTTCTTTTATTTTAAAACCCATGCCTCACAAGTTTTGAAACCCCCACAAAACATAAAACATAACACATGCCCAAAACCCCTCAATAAGCACACTGTCTCCCATCTCTCCCTATTTTTGTACCTCAACCAAGCCTCCCCTCCCTCCCATTCCCTAATATCATTCAACACTCTCTAAAAAGTACCACTAATTGAAGACTCTCTCCTCCTATACAACATTCAAGGTATGGATTCTTCTCTCCTTCTCTTCTAGTTTGGGAACAGTCGAGGTAAAAAATGCAAAGCTATGAATGCTATGAATGAGAAATCCTGCATGTTTGTCCCAACCCCATGAAAACCATAGGATTGTTATTATTTTTGTTCATATGAGTGCTTACACTTGAATCCCAAGCCGATTTGGGAGGGTGAGGCAATCCCTCACCCACACAAAAGCTTCAACCATATTAATGCGCACCATGTGTTTGCTAGAATGTCTCAAAGGCACGTTATGTTCCAATTGGAGCCCGAGTATCCGGGATTGATACACTAGTAGGTTGTAAGCTTCCCGAACATCAAAATTAAGTGTGGGGTGGCTTACCAGAGCTGGTTTGAAGGCTTCAAGGTTGCACTTACATTATACTACATCATGAACTAGTTGTGTTGTAGCGCAAATTATTGCGTAAATTCAAAGGGTGAAGTCTGAGTTGCCTCGAATTACTTGACAACCATATGCTAAATCCCTAAGTGTGGGGTCATACGACCATGTTTCAAAGTGATTAAATTCCTTCGACAGTTGACTTTCATTTTCTTGTGCATGTACAAAACAAAGATGGTGCGACCAACTGATAAGGGAAAAGGAAAAGTTGTGGCCACTGTATAGGGGAAGACATCCTTTATGCCACCACCACTGAAGTGAAAAGGGGGAGAAGCCACATCCAGTCAGGCTGAGGGGCTGAGAGCAATTGCAGCAATGGCAGTCTCACGTCCCAGGCCCCCGAGGCTACGATAATATGGAACTAAAAGTATACCTACCTCTCTTAAAGAATGGTACAAGCGTTTTCACCCCAAGAATATGCATATTGATATAGCCGTTGAGGAGCATCGCTTAAGAGATAAGTATCCGATGATCTGGAAATTTGTTCATGAGCTTGGATTGGGCTTTGTGTTTGGGAACCCCAGTGACATTAACTGAATCTTGTACGAGAGTTTTGTACTAGATTTGACAAAGAGGATCCAGAGCCGTATGTTACTATTCAGGGTAGATTGATTGAATTTTTAGCCACAGCCATCTGCAACTACTTGTGGACCCTAGATGTCCTAAATGAGCCTCTGGGAAGTTTCATTGCCTGACCAACGTATCAAGAGTTGAGACACACGTTATGTGGTGTCAATTCTATGGCCTCCTGGGTCCGTGACAAGAAGACCATCGGCCACAGGAAATTCCCCAAGAAGAACATGAAAATAGAGGCACGATTTTGGTTGAAGTTGATTAAAACTCGATTGCTTCCATGCAATCATGACACTTTGATCATGAGAGATAGGGTGTGCATGCTTGATGTAATTTCTAATGACCGGCAAAAAAGTTAATGTGGACCAGCTGATACTCACTAGATGACACTTGTGAGAAAGAATAAGAGGGTTGATAGACTGTTCTTTGGCAATATGTTGACTCAATATCTGAAGAAGGAAGAGGTATAAGTGGAGAACGAATTTGATATAATCATCCCAACAACCCTTCGTGGTACGAACATCACTAGCATCCGTCTGAAGAAGGAGGCTGATGTAGTTGCACTCACTAGTTCTGAGAAAAATGCTCAAGATGATGGTTTTATGGCCCTTTTTTATGGGATGTTGGACCTACAGCTACAGACTAGAATGAGACAAGCCACTAAGGAAGAGAGAGACCAATTGCATGTGTGGTACCCGTTCAATGCCCATGTAGAGCAGCTGGTAGGGCTTGGCCAGGGTCAGCGCCTATCTGAGGATGAAGATGTTAACATGCCCGAGTGTTCTGCGGTAGAGCCCGAGCAGTCCGATGATGACGCATATGAGTATGAAGAGCCAGGGGATAATGATGTAGACTAGGCAATTGCGAACATGGCCTTCTATGATAAGGGCAATGCCGAGGAGTGACCAGGGAGTTTTCTGTCCACCTCACTTGTTTTTATTATCTTATATGCATTGAGGACACTGCATAAAATTAAGTGTGGGGCATGAATCTTTGGATAATGTATAGTAGGTTAGTGCTAGTAGTTTTTCTTTAGTTTAGTAATTTTTGTCGTAGCTTCTTGTTTTTTACTTGTAGTTAGCCTGATGGAAAAAAACACAGAAAAAAAATTATATTAGAAAATTTAGACTTTTCCCGATGATGGATCTCTTAGGCAGTTTTCTTGAGGGATTAAAGTCTAAAAAAAAATTTGAAAAATCCAAAAATATGTCTTTTATTCTTCTTTAGGTAGTAATAATCCACAATGGTTTTTATTTGTGCCTCCGTTATTTTTCATGGGATGTAGTTTGAACCGGGTAGTAGTTTTTTTAAGAGTAGATTAATATTTAGGAAAGAAACAGAGGAAGAGGGATGTAATTCCTAGGCTCCCTTGACTTGTTCGATAGTAGCATACTTAGGCTTTGACATGTGGAGTATCTTCCCTATGTTTTGAAATTGAGCAAGATGCCTTTATATATTGGATAGCATGTCTTGTGAAGCCTATGTCTCTTTTACTTGACTATTTTTCACTTTGTAATTAATGCTTAATATCTTGTGGCTCTATGAATACTTTCATGGTTTGAGAGTCGGAATGAGACTGTCCTTGGTGAGTCATGTGCCATGTGTGAAGTGAGATTTTTGTGTAGTCCATGTATTGTACTTGATTCTAGAACTTGCCCGATATGTGAGTTGAAGCGAATTTTTAGGTGATACTTGGTTTGAAAAATGATGTTAGGCTTTCTTTGATCTTTTTGAGCTTAATAGCTTATCACAAACAAAATCTATTCCTAGTAAACTCTTTTGAGCCTATAGACTTTTATTTGGCACCCACATTACAAGCTCATATCCCTTTTGTTCTTAATTGACATTATTTTGATCGTGTTACCTCTGAAAGTACTTTAATTGTGAAATGAGTGCTAGAAGAAGTAAGGACTAAGTGTGGGGTGGCTTTCAAGTGGAACCAATGAAAGAAATAAAGGTGCACTTGTTTTGTAAAATAATACACCACTAGTGAACAAAAAGAAGAAAAAATTGAAAAAATAAAAAAGAGAGAAGAAAAAATATAGGTGAATAAATTGTTGTCTTGTTCTTGCTAGTGCGGTGTAAAGTAAAGTAGTGCTTAAGGAAAGAGGGAATGATTTTGGGGAGTGATATTATTTGTAAAATTGAAGTAGATTAATGAATTTGCTCTTAAAGTTTACTATGTGATGTGTTAAAGTGCTTAGGAGGGAGAACCACTAATCCTAATATAGCCTACCCGTCCCTTATCCCACATTAGTCCTAATTGATTTTAGATCGAGTGAGCCTACATTAGTAGAGATTTACATTATGGGCAAGTCTATGGTACCAATTGCATGCATGTGACTCTTTGATATATGCGAGTCCTTAAAATATATTTGATCATGAGATTTGAATGTGTAGATTCAACTTACTCTCTTGTTCTTGTTGTGAGGGCACATGGTTTTGCGAGGGATAGGTAATACTATTAGACTTCTCTGTGATTTTGGGTGTTCAAGCCATGAGTGAGTTGTGATATTAAGTCGGTTTTTGAGGCTAGGATTGTTATAAGCATGTTGTCTTTGTTGTGAATATTTCGTTTGAAAAATGGTATAAGAAAGGGAAGTGTTTGTGATTTCATATGCTCTAGATTAGTTTTTGCTATCAACCGAGGTCACTGGTTTAGTATGCTACGATTGTGTAAATGTAAAGTGCTCAAGGATAGTCTAATCTGTTGGTTTACTTCAAGACGGACAACGTTTAAGTGTGGGGTAGTGATGTTTGGCGATAAATGTATATTTTTAGTGCATTGCTTACCTTACATTTTAATTTTTTAATGATAAAATGTTCAACGCTTGGGCTTAACTATGTCTTTTTTATGTGTAGGGGCGTTGGAGGATGGAAATCCGCAAAGGTTGCACACCAAGCCTCACGAGCTCTAAGGCCTGATCCTTTCCTAGTCCATGCATTAGACGTTTTTTACTTGGATTTGGGTTGTGGGACTCCGAACCTAACCTATAAATACCCCCTAAATGTGATTAGTGAGAGGTTGGTCAATTTTGGAGGCAAGCAAAGCCAAAGAAACACAAACGGATCCCAGAATTCATCATTTTTTCATATCTCATCTAGTATTCATAGCTTTTATGCTTAAAACAATATTTTGAGTCTTGTCATGAACATGAGTGGCTAAGAGCCTCATTATTCTGGGATTATGGGTCGTCATTGACTATTGTAGTTTGACGGTTGATAAAATTGCTTGATTTTATCATATTAATTTGCTTATTCAATATTGCATTTAACTATTCTATTGTGTATCTAACAATAGAGTACTATCTAAGAATATAGTTGAACTTGAAAATGGGAACTATAGATTTTATATTAGATTGAATAGAGTAAGTTCTTGAATTTGGGCATCGAAGAATAGATTTACGATTTGGATAAACATATTCTAGTTGCCTTACTTGGTTATTTTTGCAGGAAATACACATGTATTTGTTAATTCTGATTCTATAGACATATAGTCATAGGTTGGTTTGAATAGGCAAGCGAAGATTTGAAAGAACTCGCGAGAAAAATAAATCCTGCTAATCAACAAATTGGAAAAATTAAGTGATTGATTCAATCGGAAGAATGCAATAGGAGAGATTGTAGTCCTATAATCCCTGATTATTCCCATCGCGTTGATTTCTTTTAAGTGTTTGTTTGCTCTACTTAAGATCTTATTCTCTTATTTGCTTATTCGTTTTGTAGTAATTTAGTTAATAAAAGCCAAAATCATCATCTTCAAAATATCTTGAACAAATAACTCATAACTAGTTTAGTTTAGGCAGTAGTTGATCATAAATCCCCGTTGGAATGATACTCTCTCATCACTTTATTATTTGTCGACCAGGTATACTCGCGTGTGCATTTGAACCCAACAATAACCACCCTGGTAACTCTGGATCGGAGGTGCATTAATAGAAGCTGATGGTGCAATGTAGGCTAGTTGCTCAGGGTGAGACACATAAGAAACACGACTACCTGAAGCACCGTAGGATGCCTGAAGCGCTGACTGAAACAACCTGGGAGGATAGACCCTACCAAATAAACCCCTGCCTCCAGACGAGGCACTACTGAAACTACCAGAATGACGAGGCCTCTTCTCAGACACTTCCTCCCTACTCTGACCATTAATCAACTCGTTCCATCTAGCAATCTCTACGGCCCTCTGAAAATAAATATCATCCCCGGTCTCATTGGCCATTTGTATCCTAATAAGGAAAGTAAGTCCGTTAATGAATCTCATCACTCTCTCTCTTTCAGTAGGGAGTAAGATAACTACATGGTGAGCTAGGTCCACAAATCGAGTCTCATACTGGGTAACACTCATGCTACCCTGATGAAGGTACTCAAACTACCTACGGTACTCCTCTCTCATAGTGAAAGGAATGAACTTCTCAAGTAAAAAATTTTTAAACTGATCCCACGTGTGTGGTGGGGAACCAGCTGGTATGCTCCGCTCAAAATCCTACCACCACCTCTTATTAAACCCATTTTGTGCAACACCTCGCGGAAACTATCCATGTAATCATGTGGGTCCTCAGAAGGTGCACCTCTGAAGTGAATAGGGAAGAGCTTTATGAACTTATCCAATCTCATAAATCCTTCAGAAGACATCGTGGGCCTCTTCATGGTCTGTGCAGCAACAACAGGCTGAACTACTCCAACTGGCTGGACTGCTGGAGTCCGATATATGGAAGCCATCTGCTCCGGAGTGTGAGTAGCGGGAGTTTGTGCTCCTCTCCAGCCTGAGAGACGGCTCGTGCCACCAAATATGTACCGGTTTGGGTCACACTCTCCATCAGGCCCACTAAATAGACTAGAGCGTCCTGAAGCATATGAGTGGCTATGAATCCCTTCGGGACCTAAGCAGGTCCGACTGGTGCAGTTCGAGCTAGGATCTCCTCCTCATATCACTGAGGCTCCATTGTGTGTGATGTTGCTCGAGCTCAAGGTTGAGCTCTGCCTCGGCCTCTGGCTCGACCTATGCTTCTACCCCTGGTAGTGGTTGCAATAGGGGGCTCCGGCTTCTGTCTGACTCTAGAGTTGTGCATGTTCTCACCATCTGCGAGAGAATAAGAATGGAATGATTCAAACATCAATGATTGAATAAAATCGCATGATACGGAAAGAAAGAAGTGAAATTTTCCTAAAACTCCATAGCCTTCTAGAAGATAAGTATAGACGTCTACGTACCAATCCTCCATACTCTACTAAGCTTGCTCATGACACGTGAAACCTAAGTAACCAAGTGCTCTGATACCAACTTGTCACGACCCAAAATCCTAGCTTCGGGGCCATGATGGCGCCTAACATCCACTTGCTTGTCACGACCCAATTTACCCTCCGAAGGTGTCCTGACGGCACCTAGTCTCTACGACTAGGTAAGCTTACTACAACGGGGGAAAATCAAAATAAAACGCAAGCAATAAAGGGGATAAGGGCAATGACATAAATAACGTACTGGCCGCTCGGCTCATACAAATATAACTTCCCAAAACCTGGAATGACACAAACAGTCACAAGCTTCTAACACTACTGTAGCTCTAACAAAATCTGGAAAGAAAGTAGATAAGAACGTTTCTACAAGATAGAATAGAAGGAGACTCGGAGGATTATGAGGACGCGGCAGAAGTACCTTGTAGTCTCCCGAAATCAGCAGCAGCAACTAACCACGAGGCTGATAGCTCGTACCTGGATCTGCACACGAAAACATGTGCAGGAAAGGGCATGAGTACATCACATTTGGTACCCAGTAAGTGCCAAGCCTAACCCCGGTCAAGTAGTGATGAGGTCAGGTTTAAGGCTCTACTGGATTTCTAAATAAGTCAGTTTAAAACAGTACAAAAGATAGGTAAAGTATACAATGAACAGTTTAAGGAAAACAATATAAGTTTTACAGTAAAGAAAATCCTCGGCTCAACACAATATATCACCACATGGCATCTCTCGGGATATCGTCCCATAGTTCCAAATGATTATGCAGTATAGGGGGATCTCCCAGAACACGTCCGTAGTCCCAAAGTAAATATGCAGTACATGGGGATCTCCCGGAATACGTCCGTAGTCCCAAAATAAATATGCAGTACAGGGGGATCTCCCGGAATATGTCCATAGTCCCAAAGTAAATATGCAGTACAGGGGGATACGTCCGTAGTCCCAAAATAAATATGCAGTACAGGGGGATCTCCCAGAATACGTCTGTAGTCCCAATTTAAATATGAAATGCAAATGAATGCCGGATAAGGTTCATTTAAACAGTTCAGGAGAAAAATCACAGGCAAGACGAAGGATAGGACTAACTAAGTATGGTGCACATAGTATCACATAGGGAATTCAGGTAAAACAGGTAGACATGCTCCTTCCTAATCTAGACTACACAATTAGCACAGTAAACAGTGAAATAAGAGTGAAATGATTTATGGCATGGAATGAAAAATGGCATTTTTAGCAACAATGGCCCGTGTACGTACTCGTCACCTCACGTACACGGCGTCCATACAACAAATAGTATCAAAACAACCTAAGGGGAAGTCCCCAACACAGAGTTAGGAAATCCACTTACCTCGACTGCTCAATTCAACCCGGAATCACGTTTTTGCCACGAGTACCCGACTCCAAATTCGCCAAATCTATTCAATTCAATTGCATAATGTAAATATAACTTTAAGAAAGTAATCTAACTAATAAAATCTAAGCTTATACGCGAATTTAGGAAAATTGCCGAAAAAGTCCCCCAGGCCCACGTCTCGAAATCGGGTAAGAGTTACAAATTCCAGACACCCGTTCACTCACGAGTCTAAACATACAAAAATCACTAGAATCAGATACCAAAATCTTGCTCAAAACTCAAAAAACTCGTTTTAAGAATTTTATCCAAATTTTCCCAATTTTTCACCCCAAATTTGAAATTAAAGGATGAATTTAAGCATAGATTCATGGAAATTAGTCAAAACCGAGTAGGAATTACTTACCTAATTTTCCCAGGTGAAAATCTCGTCAAAATCGCACTTTACCGAGCTCCCAAGATCAAAATATGAAATATGGCTCAAACCCTCGATTTGGGTATTTGAGATTCTGCTCAGGCATTAATCTTCACTGTGATCGCGGACACCCAGTCACGATCACGAAGAGCAACTCACACGTGCCCTCAGAATACACTACGCGATCGCGGAAATCTATTCGCGGAAATCTGATCGCGGTTGCCTTCACGCGACCGCGTAATGAACACTCGATTTTTCCACTGCTGCCCTATTCCTTCTACGCGAACGCGACATAGCCCATGCGAACGTAGTGGTCAAGCTGCCTAGCCTACGCGATCGCGTCCCTTCTCCTGCGATCGCGATGCACGCATTTCAGACGGGCCAAAAGTTGTCCTACGCGATCCCGGACTACCTCACGCGATCGCGATGAAGGAAAACTTGCTGCACACACACCAGAAAACCAGCAATCACACACAAGGCTAAAAAGCCCCGTTGAGCATCCGAAACACACCTGAGGCCCCCGGGACCTCAACTGAACTTACCAACCAGTCCTAATACCTTATCCAAACTTAGTCGAGCCTTCAGAACTCATCACATAACATCAAAATCACCAATTATGCATGGATTCAAGCCTACGAACTTATGAATTTCAAAAATCTACAACCGATGCCGAAACACGTCAAAACTAGTCTGAATTACCTTAAATTTTACACACAGGAAATAAATGACACTACAGACCTACAGCCACCCTAGGAATCCCATTCCGAGCCCGATATCAAAATTTCACCTATCGGCCAAAATCGCCGAAATTCTAACTTTCGCCAATTCAAGCCTAAATCTACTACAGACCTCGAGAACACATTCTGAATACGCTGCCAACCCCGATATCACCCAACGGAGCTAACGGAGTTGATGGAATTCCATTCTGGATCCGTCTTCAAACAGTTCCAACTACGGTCTGATTTCTAAAGCTTAAACTCGTATATAGGGACTATGTGTCCAAAAACTCTCCGAATTTCACAACTAATCATTCCGACAAGTCCCATAAGTAGATTAAAAATTGGGGAAAGGAGTTATTAGGGGATCGGGGCACCAACTCTAAAAACGATCGACCTGGTCGTTACATTGCTAGGCAAGGCGATGTGAAATAAGTAATTAACCAACTTTAGCAGTTAAAAACAAAGTAATGATATTTAATGAGAAATAATTTCCAAATCTAATATAGTGCGAATATAAACGACATGATACTAACTACTCCCAGAAATTCGGTGTCACGAGTACATGAGCTACTAGAAGTCTACAAACATTGTCTAAAATAAATACAATTGTTCCAAAGAGATAAACAGTAAAGATGGGAAACAAAAGGGGACTTCAAGTTCTGGGAACGCCAGCAGATCTACCTCGAGTCTCCATAGTGAAAGTGATCCGAGTTGACGCACCTCTAGGACCGATATTAGTATCTGCACAAGAAGTGCTGAAGTTTAGTATGAGTACAACCGACCCAATATACTTTGTAAGTATCGAGCCTAACCTCGACCAGATAATGATGATGTTATGACAACACATCTATGTAAAAACATTGTACAAATATATATGAAGCAACAAGATAACAAGTAGAATGATAAGATATTAACTGGGAGGGGACATGCGAAAGGGGGAAAATATCATAAAAATGGCAAGTATGAATTACGAAATAGCATAGTCCAAATTAAGCAACAATATAACCAAGTAAATCACCAAAACCATAAATGAAATAAAGCAATGATATGAAAATGGAAAGGCATCACCCTTCGTTCTTTTACTCTCAAATCTCCCAATATATGATAATGAATGCAAATAAGGTACGGCAATACCCTCTGTGCTTCTCTCTCTTCCTCACCAAGTAACAATACAAATCCAAATAATAATAAAGAATCAAGGCGGGAAATAATTTCACTTCAAATATAATGCCACGATATCAAACTCAACTTTCAAAATATACAACATTTTTTAAATAATCAATAAATACAAAATGAATTATTAAAGAAGTAATAATCTAACCTAATCATGGATAACATGATTAACAAAATACTTTCATACAAAGAAACAATTTTCACCTGCATGTTTATACTCGTCACCTCACATATACATTGTCCCCACACAGAAAACACGTAGCAAATAGACCAACAAATCATATCCCTCAAGTCAAGGTTAACCAAGAAACTTACCTCACTCTGCAACCAAATCAATGCTCAACTACGGTTTTTCCTCTAGAAATAGCCTCCAAACTAATAAAATATAACCAAATATAGTTCAAATAATTCAAAATAGGCTTTAGAAACTACTCACGAGTGAAAAAGATTCAATCTTTAATAATTTTGGAAAAAGTCAACAAAAGTCAACCTTGGACCCGCTTGGTCAAAACCCGAGATTCGGACCAAAACCTAATTATCCATTCACCCCCGAGCCCGGTTATGTGATAAATTTGGAAATTCCACTTTAATTTTAGGTCTAAATCTCAATTTCTCAAAATCACAAATTTCTACCTAAATCCCTATTTTTTACCATGAAAAAGCATAGATTAAAGGCTAAAATCAATGGGTGTTTATGAAAAATGTAAGGAAACAAGTTAAAATCTACTAACCTATAAAGTTGGGATGAAAAACCTCTTTAAAATCTACTCTGGGCCGAGCCCAAACTTGAAAATAATGAAAATTGAGAAGAAACCCGATTTTGAGATGTTTTAAATCACTGGCGTCAGGTCCTCTTCGCGTTAGCGAAGGACCTGCCGCGATCACAAACCATAGCAGCCTTAATGTCCTTTGCAGTTGTAAGATACCATACGAGTTCTCAATTTCCTCACCCCCCTGGCCTTCGCGTTCGCGATCCTAGGCTCGCGTTCGCATAGAGTATAGTCGAGCCTGCCCCCCAAAACCTATTAACCCATTGCGTTCGTGCGGGTTGGGTCACGTCCGCGATGGGGTAATCCTACTAATACTTCTTGTTCATGACCACATCCTCCCATATTCATAGAAGGAATACATCCCAAGCCCAATTTCCCCTTTGCAATCGTGAGAGAGGCTTCACGATCGCGAAGCACATTACACCAGACATCAACAGATAGATAAACCAGAAATTTTCCTAAGTCCCAATGGTTTGTAACCTATCTGAAACTCATGCGAGCCATTTGGGATCCAAACCAAACATGTACACAAGTGTAATAACATCATATAAACTCGCTCACGTGATCAAAATAGCAAATAACACCTAGAACTACAAATCGGACATCAAAATGCATGAAATTTTTAAATAAACTCAAGAACTTCCAAATTCACGACCGAGCGTCTGAATCCTCTCAAATCAACTTCGTTTTGTACCAAATTTTGCAGACAAGTTTTAAATAGTAAAATGAACATATACCAAGGTTCGAAATTGAAATCCGAACCAGGTAGCCGTAAAGTCAACCTATGGTCAAACCTAGGTAATCTTTAAACTTTCAAATTACAAGTTTTTAACAAATCAAGTCAAATCAAGTTAGGGACTTCCGAATTCAATTCATGGCGTACCCCAAGTCCAAAATCATGACACAGGACCATCTGGATCATCAAAATACCAATCCGAGTCATTTATGCAAAATGTTGACCGTAGTCAACTAAAGTCATTTTTAAAGCTAAAATTCATGTTTTCTTCAATTTTTCACATAAAATATTTTCGAAAAAGATACGGATTGTGCATGCAAATCGATAAATACTAAATGGAACTAGTCAAGGTCTGGGAACACGAAATTAAGGGCTAGAACTCAAAATGACCTATCGAGTCATCACATGAAACTTGAAGATTTCGTGGTGAGCTGTCATGCTTGGATCCATAGCTTTTGGAGTCACCTTCTTTTTTATCTATTTTTGTCCTTTATTCTAGACAACTATGTTTTTTGAGATACATTGTATTCTTTAATCTTTAGTCTCTCATGACTAGTATTATTATTTCTTTGTGATAGTAGTAGTAATCTTGGTATTGTATCAGATTTGTCATTACTTATCTATTATTGCTATGACTTTATCATTATTCTTGTCGAAGCATGTTATGATTGTGACTTTAGTTGATTGGTTCACCTAGTCGGTGTTTGTTAGGTGCTATCACGACCTTGGCAGACTTTAGATCATGACAAAATTTGTGTGAAAGAGAATTATAGCGATTTGTGGCTTGTTATATGTGTATATTATGCCGAACATAATCTGCTTTTTGTCCGTAAAAAATACATCAATATAAACAAAGAAATTAGGTTTTAAACTAGGATGAATTCTTGATATGTTTTTGTAACGACCCGGTCGGTCGTTCCGAGAGTTATAGCCCTGTTTCCCCATTTACTGTTGTTGGTCCCAAAACGCACACGCAAGTATACGTGGTCGTAGAAATTAATATAATGTTAAATCGAATGTCGAACCCACAGGGACTTGCGTAAACTACTTGTTGAATTACTCTAATTGTTATTTAATCAAGCTCAAAATAAAATCCAGGAATGTAACTAATTTATACTACGATTCTATGAACTAACTAATTATCAAGTGACAAGAAGATTGTTGTGTGTATTCAGTAGAGACAAATATTCCAGGGTTGTGATCAATTCACCACTCGTCTTGCATTCTAATTAACTCTCTCTTTTATATAATTCACTCATGGTTGCTAATTAATCGATAATTGCTCTCGTAGCCTTCTCCCGAAGTACTACTCTCCTATTCTCAATAGATTAACGCCTATATTCCTATGAAATTAATCTATTAGAATGCACTAGGATTACGATGTTTAATTAAGCACGGTGACTAGGTATATTCCTATCCTAACCAAAAATTTTCTCCCCTGTAGGGTTAAGATCGCGCTCTCTTAAATTCTTCTCTAATCTATATACGGATTTTCCAAGCATAACATAGATAGTATATAGAACCAAATTGCTGGTCAAACAATTAAGCAATTCAACGCAGAATTGAAGAAACAACCATATATTGAGTGAACTATAATCAAGGTTAAGTTAATGTCGAATAACAATATTCATGGCTAAACCACAACCCCAGAACAATGGGTGTTTAGCCACTCATGCTAGAATCAAACAATTGCATAAGTGTTGCATAAATGGAAAATACTAGAATAAGATAAAGAAAATTGACAATCCTTTGCTTCCTCAATGATCCTGTGTGTATCTTCTCTCCAAAAATGGCATCCTCTCCTCCAAGTTGTGTTTTTGGGTCTATTTATATGTTTGGGGTAAACCCTAAACGTGTAGGAGACTTCTATTCAAACCGGGAAACACTTAAAACCTTCAAAACTCGGAATTGACCGGACCAGNGAATAGAAGTCTCCTACACGTTTGGGGTAAACCCTAAACGTGTAGGAGACTTCTATTCAAACCGGGAAACACTTAAAACCTTCAAAACTCGGAATTGACCGGACCAGGGACCCCAGGCGTTAAGCCCCAAACGCCCAGCTATAGCCTGGGTAGTCCTGGTGTTTGGGCTCTAATGCCCCACTATAGCCTGGGCAGGCCTGGCGTTTGGGCTCTAACGCCCAGCTAACGCCTGGTCATGCCAGG